>JAJJWW010008289.1:0-86586 GCA_023531295.1 Papaver armeniacum | reverse complement strand
AATAAACATTCTCAATTATGCATCTTTCAATGGACTAATTAACCAAAATATAGTGAGGGGTGTAGTGTGGGAAAACCTACAAAAGTGGTTAGAAGAAACGTGTCAAGAGAAGGCATTAATAATCAAAATCCGTGTAAAAGTACAAAACAAGATAAGCACAATGCAAGCAACAACATTGTAAAAATCTCATGGTACTCTTCCCTCGCAGAGAGATAAGAGACGATACTTCATATATATCTCAAAGAAGCTCCTAACTTCGCAAAAGAATAGAGGCAAGTACGTACTTTTCAAGTACAATATTCTTCCCCGCTCGTTCCTTCATCAACAAAGATCAAAGACTACTAGGACAACGGATTTTTCCTTCAAGATCGCTCTTGAAGCAATATTCAAGGAAAAAGAGGCAAGATGTAGGATCATAATATCGCAATGCATAGGGCTCGCGAGATCAATAAACGACATGCATCGAGGGAGACGCAGGAAACTAAAATAGACGACGCAATGGAAAACGACACACAAAACAACTCGAAAGACATGGAACTCAAGCGAGGGCAAAGAAGTGTCGCGAGATTGAATAGTTGTACACATCAAGCGACACTTCGCGAGACATTCCCGCGAAAATAAAGGATAGCTTAGCTGTCATCCACTATGTATTACCCTATATAAAGGGTCGAGTGAGTCCGTTGTAAGGGAGATCTTTTTGGAATTGTTGCAAGTCATTAGGAGAGAAAAGTTTAAGAGTGTTTTACTTGCTAAGTATAATTCCATCTTCCCCTAGATAATTCATGAAATCAATCAATAAACATTCTCAATTATGCATCTTTCAATGGACTAATTAACCAAAATATAGTGAGGGGTGTAGTGTGGGAAAACCTGCTACTACATTATGCTTAACTAGACCTGACATATGCTTTGGTGTTAATTATGTAAGCAAATTTATGCATGCTCCCACAGATGTTCATCTTTTGTTGGTCAAAAGAATTCTTAGGTATTTGAAGGGCACTATTGGTTATGGAATTACATTAAGGAAAGGTGATATAACTACTTTAATAAATTTTTACACTCGACTGATTGGGGAAATTGTCCCGAGACAGCTAGATCAACATGTGGATATGTAATTTTTCTTGGTAATTCTTTGATTTCCTGGTCTAGTAAAAAGCAGCCTACAGTGTCAAGATCTACTGCAGAAGTAGAGTATAAGTGTTTATCTGTTGCAACTGCTGAGCTAAAAATGTCTTTCTTCTTTATTGTCGAATTACATATTACTTTGAAGTTACCAATAACACTCTTATTGTGACAATACAAGTGCTATTTACTTAATAGCTAATCCTATTTCTCATTCCAGGGCAAAACACATAAAGATACATTATCATGTGGTTAGAGAATTGGTAGCTAGTGGTTTCTTAAATGTTCAGCATATTGCTTCAGAAAATCAGTTGACTGATTTGTTTACAAAAGGGTTATGTGCTCCAATTTTTACTTGTCTGCTGCACCAGCTGCTTGGTTCATCTGCTTCTGCTTCAGTTAGTTCTGACATTGATTCTACTTCTACTTATTCTAGTACATCAAGTAATTCTCCAGTTCATTCTGCAAATACTTCTACTTTAGCGTGCTACTCGCCTGGTTTTTCTGCTTCTACTTCTACATATGGATTGGCAGTTCCTAGACATGTTCTTTTTCTGTTCCTTAGTGTTGTTCTCTCTTTCAAACTGATTACTTTACCATTATCAGTTTGAGGGAGTCTAATAGGAATATTAGTCAACTCAAGTCAAGTCAGTCTTGACTTGAGTATCATTGGTCAGTCAGTCAGATTTATGTGTCCTGTTTGAATAAGACAACTGTATTAAAAATCCGTAATAAATATGTCTGAACAAGTCTATCATGTATTAAGTTTTTCTATTATCTGAAATACAATAATTCTTTCTTCTCATCTCTGCTACAATTCTTGTTTCTTGATCATCATGAGAACATGTGGCATGTGACATGCACTTACCCTTCACGGCAAGTGTATACAGTTTCAGTGTCTGTCTCTTACTTCAAGTTATTTTCGAATGGACCACAACATACAAAGCAGTGGGAGAGAGTCGAACACATAACTCCTCTCGCCGGCAACCACATGTGTTTGTGAGTATTTGTACAATAGTTACCATAGTTAGTACATTCAATCAAAAAAAAGAAAAAGAAAAAAGAAGCAAGGACAGGTTCTAAGTTTTCATGGGCTACGTTCAATCCATCAAAACCATATTGGTTAGTTGGTACAGATCTTATCTTTGTTGGAAGATGGTTGTTGCAGGCTTCCAGCATACAAAGTTTTATTCAGCTACCCATTTTGTTTACCAAGTCATGAATCACCAACCACATTTGTATACGAGTCACCATCTCTATATGCTGGGATTTTTTAATGGGTGATCGACCCATGCTATATGAAATGATGAGACCAAGCTTTCGAATTAAATAACAATGGCACTTGTTATGCGCCAAGGTGCTTACTTATCATCCCCAGCCGCATAGATCTAAAAAACGACAAGCAGCTAAACGATCCTACATGTTTCTCGAGAATCCTACATGTAGTTGTTTTATTGTATGTCTTCTTGCCCATCAAATGTTATTTTCTACGGGACCACAGCATATAGAGACTGTGAGAGAATCGAACACCTTACTACCCCCGCCGCAACATGGAAGAAATGCATGTGGCATGAAATCTATAAGTTGGCAAAGAATCACACAATTTCTTTTGTTCTCCGTTATGGTTGTTCGCCATTGTGCTTGAGACTGACAAAAGTCGACCTAACTTTCAAATTTTACTGATGCCTGTTGGTTATATGAGACCGACCGGATAAATTCATTCATTATTCGGTCGGTAAACAGAAGTGATTCAGCTGGTAGGAATTGGAAACGGAACCACTGTTCACCCCAAATTTAAGAGGTTAGGCACGCATTCCTTCCCACTATTGTAGTCCTAAGTGGTAGCTTGGGAACTTTGGATCTTTTGGAAAGTGGCTTTATGACAAAAATGGGCTTCACAAAATCTATCAATGGTAATTTAGCCCACTTAAGTATTATTCCTAAAGAACCATCATTTGGGGCATACAATAAAATTTTGGGGCATATATAATAAGACAAAAATCAGGTTGGAAATAGTGTTTCTAGGGTATCCTTATCCAACCTATTTTCATAATTGCAAAAATACTCCTGAATGATTAGTGGTTAATTAGTGTTAACTTAAATGATTAGTTGTTAATGATTGGAGTTAGGATTAGAGTTTAATTTTGGATAATAATTTTCTTTTTAAATAGAGTGAGTGAGTGAGTAGAAAAAGGAAGAAGAAGAAGAAGAGGAGGAAGTAGAAAAAAGATAACTTTTTTTTTCTTTGAGATTTTTGTGATTGTTGATAGATGTGAGATCCAAATTCGAGTGAGGAAGGTGAATCTTCATCACGTAAATCTAAGAAAATACATATCAATTACGATGGAGATCCGGAGATGGCTTATTTGTTGGATTATGAAAATGATTTTACCCAAACTCAATCTCAAACTCAACTTTTTTCTCAAGCTCAAGATGATGACTTTTTGGAGCCAAATCCCGAAGATGAGTACATGGATGAGGAACCCAATGCTAATAATACATAGGTATGGTTGTAGACGTTGTTTAATGTATGTTTTGTAGCTTGAATTCACTAAAAGTTTTGATTTTTGTATGTAGTTCTACGCAACAGAGTTAGGTTCGACAGATAATTTGTATGCCGAACCTTGATAAATAAGAACAGTTCGGCTTATACTTTTAGTCCCCAATAAGCCGAACGCATATATGACAAGTAGTTCGGTTTTTCAAGTCAAACACGAATGAGCCGAACTTTAAAGATCGGCTTTCAAATAGTATTGCGAATGAGCCGAACCTAACCCCAAACGATAGTGAAGTCTACTAATGGAGAACATTAATGTCCAAATTAAACTCATTCAAATAAATGAGATATTCTCGTCATCTTTAATAGAATGAAAATACGAAAACAACGCAAAAAGAATGAGGCAATTCCGACATCGGACGAAGAAGTTATGTCCAAAATAAAATCTAAAAACTTGAGTGTACAGAGATAAGTTCGGCTGATAACTCATCATCACGAGTTAGCCGAACACGGAGCCTAAAAATCAAGATTTTCAAGTGTTTACAGAGATAAGTTCGGCTTAAAAGTAATCTAATCGAGTCACCGAACTCGACAACCACACCAAAATTTCACTTGTCGTCTTCGGTAGGAAAGGTTGGCAAGGTATTAGCCGAACCCCGACCTCGTTTCGGGACATGTTTGGACGCAAAATTGACTTTTATCTCAAGGAGAAACGGTTTCAAAGGATTCTAAAGCCTAACTTTGAGAGCTCTATATAAGAAAATCCTTAAGAAGAGATCTTTCAATCTTTATCATCTCTTTACACCACATTTTATCATTCATATTATCTTCCACATCATAAAAAATACATCCAAAGCTCTAAAACGACATGCATCAATTTTGAGAAGAAAAATCAAGTTAGAGGTTCGCGATCACCACCATATTCATCATCCCCTCCTCCCCCTCCACCACAATCTTCATCATAACCTCATACTACACCCTTATTTTCATCATTATCATCCTCTTGTTCTATAGGCAAACATCCGCCCTGCATGCAAGTTTTTGGTGCCACCACCTCGAGGTTTGGGAGTTTTTGAATTAGAAGTAGTCACTTCCATTGTTTTCCTTTTAATCTTCTCTTTGAATTTTCCCGAATGGTTGCTAAAAAAAAATGATACACCTTAATTAATTTTCCAAAATAAATAAATATGACTCTACTAAACAATGTGATAAGTCACCTATAAATGGACAAGTTTATAAGAAGCTATTAGCCATACACAGAGTCAAGTTCGGCACATTCGATATTTATTGAGTGAGCCGAACAATGTGCCGAACAATGTAAGATGGATTATTAAGTAATCGTATCCAAGTTCGGCTGATTAGCATAAAAAACAATTATAAACCGAACACTCAGGTTCGGCTCATTCGATATTCAAAACATTACATGTTTTCAGATTCAACTGCTCTTCGTGCGTAGAAAAATTTAAGTTCTACGCTAAATTTGAGCCGAACACTACTCTGGAATTACCAAAACCTAGAGGAATCATCGATTACATGTCATGAAATCAACGAAATACGAAAAACCAAGCAATGGGTTTGTGGGAAATACCTTTCTATGTGCAATTTTATAGAATCAGCGTCTATTTCTCGTTCTCCAACACCAATCAATCCACTATCCTAATCATCTCTATCTTTTCCAAAAACCCTAGATTGAGATGCTGCAGAAGCAACACCAGGATTCGGAACCGTATTTCTAGAAAATCGCCTAACACGAAGTGCCATATATGGGTATAATCAAGAAATGAATCAAAAAATCAGACTTTGAGAGGGAGTTCGGTTCTGTTTTTTGGAGAAGAAGGGGGGAGGAGAATGAGTTTTTTGATTTTGAAAATTTTCAGTTTTAAAAAAAAAAATTAATTAAGCAAGGTTAATTAATGGGTAACCGTTGATTAGTGAGGGTAGTTAATTAGGGGATGGGTTAATTAGTGGGAGAGTTTTAGGATTAGAATTTAATTTAGTGGAAGGGTATTAATGTAATTTAAACTATGCAGGGGTATTATAGTAACTTAAGTATCATTAGGACACCCCTTATAATCTATCATTGGATGGTATAATAGTCTGTATGCCCCAAAATTTTCTTGTATGTCCCAAATGATGGTTCTTCCTAAACTATTCTTGGCTCACCTGGAGGCTGATTTTCTGGCTCCGTCTCGGATTGTATACATCTCATGTGCTTTGGAAAGAACTTGCATGCATACGTAGGCAAGAACCGGCACGGCCAGCATGAAAGAGGACGGGCAAGAACCTGCCATAACTACCATGACAGCCGATTAATTTGAATAGCGCGCTAATATAAATAGCGCTTGACTTACGTTGTTCTCATTAGCGTTGAGCGCTATTCTGATTGGCGTATTCTGTCTTCTAGTTCGCTATTTTGAATAGCGTTTCACGCTAATCTGATTAGCACCCCATGGATTTCACGGGACCTCCCACGAAACCATGGAACACTGCTTGGATTTTTTATGAAAAACACCAACTTGGAAGCCACTAGACTTGGCATTCCACAATTTTTCCACACTTAGAATAAGTTGGATTCCACCATAAGACTTGCTCTGAGGACGACTTGAAGAACTTTATAAGATTGAGAGTCTATTTGTCATGGTAAAAATGAACGTTAACCACCATTATTTAAGCAATACATCTCAAAGTCCGGCAAATTAAAGATAACTAGATTTTGTGCCCGTGCTACGCCCGGGAAGCTCCGCAAACTTGGTTCACCAATTCAATCTACCATAGTTATGCACCAACTACAAATAAAATGCATAGTTATGCACCAACTACAAATATAATTGCATAGTTATTCACCAACTACAAATAAAATTGCATCACTGTCTCTTTCTTTGAACCATATTTTGATTTGGTAAGCTCTGGCTTCGCCTCGCCATTTTGATTTGGTGTCGCATTTTAATTGGATGTGGCTCACTTGGCCTCGCCCACCATGCGTTTTTATTTTTCTCGTTTGGTCTTAGGATTTTTGATTTAGTGTGGCCAGGGTTCCCCTCACCCCCGCTATAAAAGCAAATCATCCATTTTGTGCCCGAAGCTACGCACCGGGCGGACTCCAAAACGATCCACCATCATTCTTTTCTTTTGATTTGGTGTGGCTCAAGCCGCCTCGTCCAAGGGCCCACCCTTTGTTAGTTCCCGTAATGAATCCCAAAAAGAATGTACCATTATAGTCGACCCGAAAGGCCAAGAGAGGTAGAATGCTCTCGGCACAATAGGTTGCTTGAGATTTACCTCCACCCTTAATCCTACTTCATTCATATTAATTGATATTAAAATTTATCATTTTGGCCCTACATAGAAATGATGGACGGGCTAAAAATGTGCAAATATTAATTATAAATTACTAAACATTGTGAAATTGGTTGAACAATATTCAAAAGGTGTATCAAAGAATCCATGCAACGCAGGTGTAAGGATGGACAGAATGCATAAATCTATTAAAGGTTGAGTAGATAACACTCCAAGACTTGGTTCACTACAAGACTTGGGATTCACTAACTCCATGAATCTGAGTCATTCTCTTACATAAATTTGCTACCTTTAAACACCCTTAACAAAGATGGCAACAATTTAATTCGCTTCAAAATGTAAGCATCATGTCTTGAACTACTGCTTTCATCCAGTCCTTTCTATTCTCGACACGCAAATCGTCACATTAACTATTTAAAAGTAAAAATAATAGCTAATTTAGAGATAACCCAGTAACCCTCAAACCCAATATTCAAGTCCTTATTTTCAATAAGGGGAGCGGTCTTTTGTAAAACTACCATCTAGAAAGTGAGTAACAGAATGACTGAACGAGAAAAAGTGGTGGATCGAATAGCCGAAGGTGAGTTGCCGAAGAGAACGTGTACGAAAACAGCTTGAGCAAAGGAACTGGTGAGAATCTATTAGATGTGCGGCGAACTGGTGCTCGACTTGTCCTAAACTCTTACATTTTTGGATAAGTTTTACAACCCTTGCAAGAAAACTTATTGAATTCGTTGGTAGTGACTTCGCTTGGGAGACCGCATCCGTGATGGTAACTTCCTTAGGGGAGACAAAGTTAATCTCTTCCCAATATTTAGAAACTCGCATTGGACTTGTTTCATGGTTTCCATTCCTCCCCATCAAACAGCTAGTTGAGAGTCTATTAGACGGTAGGGACTTCACGTGATGTCTGGAAGATCATATTTAACTCGGGTTTGGGGTTCAAGATTAGAACAGAACAACAACATGTTAGGCAAACATGGGAGAAGGTAACAAGAAGCAAAATTTACATCGGCATGTAATGTAAAAATTGTGTATATGGATTTTAGAATGTAATTAGAAATTTTGATGTGATAACTTACCTTCTGATCGAGCCCTCGCCACATCCACGATGATAACTTTGTTTGTGGAGATGTCGGCATTTTTTTATTCCTCTCCATCGAACAGCTTGGTCGAGAGTCTAGTAGACAACAATTTTAGAGATCCTACAAGAACTAATGTAATTTTAGGGGCCATCTTCATTTCCCGCCGGAAAAAAGGGTTCATAAGATTTGAATACAACCACTTATTAAGAAAAAATAGAAGATACTAATTAACATGGAGGATTTCCTTATTAGGGGTTAGCAGCTGGAAAGATTTCTCATTGAGTTTCATAAATTTGGATGGTATTTGAATAAACTATGTTGATAGAAACGACATAACATTACCTGATGATATTTGGATAAATTAGAACACGCCAATCAACCACGTTAACAGAAACGACATAACACTACCTGATTGGTGAAAGCAGGAAGGCTGAATAGTATTTACAAAACCGTGAACAACACTAAAATAAAATGTTAGTAGTTAAAGTTTGTAGTAAATTGAATAGCATACACCTGGAGGAATTCGATGTTACTCAAAAGAATGATAACCCATTAGACAATATTTTCAATCAAATCCCAAAGCAAGAGTATATCAAAAATTAATTACGTTGATAAATTAATTGCGACGAAACGAACCGATCAAAGCTAGCTGATGTGATAATGTTATATGATACAATTTCAAGTATAGATGAAGCATAACAGTTTCTTTAGATTTCCATATCAAACAAAAACAGAAATGTAGAAAAAAGATGGCATGAATCAAACACACATCCTTCCTCGACTTGAAGCCCTGGTACTTGCCGTTGCAACACGTACACCGTATGCATGGTGTCTTAAGTATATGAATAGACAATGAATGTGCATTTGTCAATAGTAATTGTACATATGTAAGTACACAATATTCAAGTAACTTACAACTTGATAAAGGGGTTTTTAATTCATACCAAACAGATGGTAAAAGGAGATCCTTAATGATCTTCCATGGTCACATGTCATCTCAAAATTGATAGGTGTATATTAGGGGAACCTTCCCGCAAGAAAAAAAAAGAAGAGAGTGAAACTATAAAATCCTCACGCTACAAGATATCTCGCGATGGATCACATAGGCATGCTCAAGTGAGTAATTTTTCATATCGTAATACTATAATAATAAGGATGCATGGTCTTACCGAAACCCTTAAAAAATCTACTATAAATTGGACAACAACTGTATATGGAACCCATTGAAAAAGCAGATGAATCTCTCTCTATGCCCAATATAAGCAATATAGTGAATATCACGAATCAAATTATGAAGTTGTAACTCTCTTCATTAATGTAATTTGTTTCAATAGCTTTTAATTCCCTGTCATTTGAGAAAGAAGATAACCTTGTTTAGAGTTCTTACCCAATTTTCGAATCAAACAAAACCCTATACGAGAAAGAAGATAACCTTGCCATTAATCAATCAAAAAAAAAAAAAACAAAAAAAAAAACTAATACCTAATCGTTTTGCTGCATCAATCCGATTATAACAACCATAAAAAGCATCACATCCTTCTGATTCAACTTTGAACCCTGTAAAAAAATCAACAAACCAAAAATTACCATATCGTATTCTGCAGAGAAAGGAACGAAATAAAGGAGTTAGAGGGTTATGAGAAAAAATATTAGGGTTATGAGGAAGGTGGTGGAGAAGAGAGTCGTGGGTGGTGGGAAACAATATTAGGGTTATGAGGGTTCTGAGAAAAAAGAACAAAAAATCTCTCGCACGATTTTCTCTCCGGGAAGATTGTTTTCTAATTAAAAACTTCCTTTATTTTGTGGAAAAAAACCTTGTTTTTCTCTCCTTTGAGGAAAAGTGAAACAGAGCAATTCTATGTGAGGGTGAGGGTCACCGTTCAACGTGGGGCCTAATGACCTTAGGCTTTTAAAGGAGTTAGAAGTGGGAACTTCCCATGAATATGCATTAAACTAGCTATATAATACGTAACTGGTACTGGGAACTTCCCATAAATAGGCATTAGACCAGCTATATAATAGGTAACTGGTACCCTAGTAAACTAGTCGGGATGAAAAAAATGAGCCACAAGCCCATTATCATGGGCGTAACAGAATAAGAATTAAAGTTGATACTGGGCTTAGGCATGATCATTGTCACTTGTCAGTATTCTTTTTATCCGTGTCAAATCCAATATCCGGAAGATCGCAAGTTTGACATCCGTGTCAAATCCAATATCAAATGTATATACACTAGAAATAATCCGTGCCGTAACGGCACGACATGAGAAGGTATAATTCTATATCATTATAACATTAATATTTACCACACACTATCATAGGACTCAATTTGGTGAGTAAATAGAAAAAAAAGTGAAATTATGGGCAAGTATTTTTTATGATGGTGGCAGGATAATTAGGGGAATAAATACAGGAATGACAGCAAGCAAAAATATTAGGTAAGTATTTTTAATCAAAAGAGTGCCTTTAATTCTTAATTACCCGTGCATGTCCTAAACATTAGCCTCACTTTGTAACGCTGGAGTAGAAACATACCAAGATTTTCTTCATTTTTATAACATTTCCTTTTGAGTTTCTCTTCTTTTCAAGAACTATCCTTATTCTTATTATTGTTGTCACGATGAGGAGAATCAATACCAAGCAACATTTACCAAGAAATGTAAATGTTTCTCCTTTGTCAATAACCCGCCACACAAATCATGATTATCTTCCTCTTTCCAGCTGCATCTATATGTATCAATCTAGAGTAATCCATCTCAGACAGTTAGGCCCTAATGAAGACAAAAAAATTCTTAGATAAAGTATAACAATTTTTTTGGATGTTGTTGTTGAGAACTTGCGATAGTTTTTGAACATATTTTTACTCTCCTAGATATTTTTGTAACGTTTCCTTTTTGAGTATAAATGCTTGAGGACAATAATTTTTTTCTAAAGGCTTTTTTTTTTTTTTTTGGGGTTTTACATATTATAACTATAACTAATGTTATCTGTGGTTCGCAGGTCGATGAAGGTTGACTTATTCGATTGCAAAAAATATACGTGAGGAAATTTTTGGTAAGTTATTTTTAGTACAATGAAAATTATTCTTTGTATTTTTGAAAATTTCCCACTATACAATGAGTAGAATGAATACGTTGTTTGTGTTTTGCAGATTTTTGAAGGGTGGCAAAAAAAACTTTTTAAAGATATGGTTGAAAG
The DNA here is from genome assembly GCA_023531295.1 of Papaver armeniacum. Lineage (NCBI taxonomy): Eukaryota > Viridiplantae > Streptophyta > Magnoliopsida > Ranunculales > Papaveraceae > Papaver > Papaver armeniacum. Next base: position 75,387 of record JAJJWW010008289.1, on the reverse strand, counting down.
TTATTGTAACAATTATTGTTTAAGTTTATTTTTATAATGGCACCATTATATTTATTTTTGTAAGGGCACCATATAACGATTGCAACATTTAATTGAAGAGAAACTAATTAAGAGGGTTAGAAGGGGTTACAAACACCGCGGCCGCTAGATGTCTTTGGCTAGGATGAGACTGGGATGGTCGGATCACATGTTTGTCTCTCAAAATGTTATCCGACCGTCCAAGGCTCAAAACCCCTTCTGTTTGTTTCTCACTAGAAATAACCCGTGCCGTACGACACGGCATGTGACGGAATAATTTTTGGTTATAATGACTTAATAATTACCACACACTATGAGGCCTAATTCAACCCATGAGAACTTGTAGATATGAATATTTTAATCCAAATAATAATAAATTCGGTTAAGCTTAAATAATAGTTTAATAATTCCTCACGATATGTTTTAGACTTAAAGTAGTAAAGTTTTCTAAAATATCGTTTTAATTTTCCCTCAAGTAATGAATTTATTTCCGATCCTCATAGATTGATTGTCTGTGATATTGATTTGGGTTGTATGAATATTATTATGTTGAATCTTCATCTGATGAGCAGTAAATGTAATTACATCCTCCCAAAAATTCTTCCTCAATCCTGGGACTATCTTCTTGTGTTCGTTATCAATATGCTCTGGTGATTCCATTCCGGTATGATCCCAAGTCCTTTCCATTGCATATGATTTCGGCACAGACTCAAATCCATTCTCTCATTCTCTTCCCGAATCATCAATAGTTACGCATACAGATGATGCATGATGCATGGATTTTCCTTCATCTTCCTCCTCAAAGGAACATTGATATTCTCTCTTCGACACTGTCGTCTCAATTCCTCATGATATTATTCAGCAGCCTCGATAAGTTGCGTTATCCCCTTGTCAGCTTTAGACTTATAACGCCCAACGGGTATCCCGGGCTAAATTTTGGTAGGAGAACCATCTGTTTCATTTCATATCGGTTCACGAATTCCAAGTGTTTGTATGCCTCATTGTTCATTGCATACTTTGGGTCATATATGTGTCGTTGATGCAGTTTCTTATTTGATTTTTCCTGACTTTTTTTTTTCATCTTGGACATTTGGTTTGTCTGAGTTTATGAACTACCACTGCGATCCATTGGCTTTTCCTTAGCGAGACACATTAAATAGTAACGGTCAGTGTATATATGTTATGTAAAATTCACGTCAATTATTCATTAAAAATGTTATATATTGTTGATTTTTCAAAGTATTACTGGAAAATTAAAATCAAAGTATCTTGAAACTTACACGACTCCGTATGCCCGCGAAATGGTTTCTCCAACCCAATTTTTTGAGTTTCTCATCTTTTTGTTTGTGTTGTCGATTGGAAAAAAAAATGATCAAGGTTTTTTGCTTTTTTTTTTTTTTGAGTTTCTCTTCTTTTTGTTTGTGTTGCAGATTTTGATTAAATTATTCATGGCACTAAGATCTGATGAAGAGACAGTCACGATATTGACCAAGAATGCTCAACTGTTCCCAAGAATAATAAATTTATTATGGGTGAAAACATGGTTCATTTTTCGATTGGTTAAATGTCTCAGTCGAAAATACATTTTTTATGAATGCTAGAAAATTATTCTAAAGTTATTTTTCCATTAGGTTTTACACATTATAACTCTAATGTTATTTGGGTTTTTCAGGTCGATGAAGGTTAGCTTATTCGATTGCGAATAATAAAATCAGACCTTCAACGTAAGCGTAAATTTTTGGTGATTTATTTTTTGGATATGTATTTGTTTTCGATTATTCCCTTTATACAATGAGTATAATGATTTTTTTTTTTTCGATCGTTCCCTTTATATAATGAGTATGATGAAAATTATTCTTTGTATTTTTCATCTTTTCCATAATGAAAACTATTCTGTTTTTTTATTTTTCTACGGGTGTAACATTTAACTTTTTCTCTTTTCACTTTATTTATTTAATGGCACATTTATATTTTCAATTGATGAGGAACTAATTAAGAAGGTTGGAAGGAGGTTACAAATACCACAACCGCTAGATGTCTTTTTTTGGGATGGTCGGATCACATGTTTGTCTCTCAAAATGTTATCCGACCATCCAAGGCTCAAAAACCCCTTCTGTTTTGTATTATAGATTTAATGGATGACCGAAATAAGGATCATATGTGGATGAATCTACCAGATTTTTTCAATAATTAATACTCATAATATTTAAAAATAAAATTAAGAAAAATGGCTTAAAATCCCATGTTTAGAAGACCGTTTCGAATTGTCAAGTGACAAAAACCAAATTAGTAATGTTCATTATAAATCATTAGTTTTATTACTAACTTAAAACACACAACCCTTTTTTTATTAATCCGAAAATAGGAGCGCACAAAAGTGGACTAAAACACCCAAATTCTGACCACCCCTTTATTTACGGGATCGATATGAAAGGGTTAGTCTCCAAAATTAGATTTAACTGCTGAATATTGTTCAGACAAAAGATAAAAGAGCATAGATTGAATCCGGACCAGTTTTGGATTCTATGAGATTTTCCACAGATTCTCGCAAGGTTTTTAGCTACTATATTAGTTACAGAACTTATAAAATTTAATTTAGTTATTTCAAAGTATTTTCTAATTAGGGTTCCATTGTCATTTCAATTGTTTGTGTTTTTTAATCTTCATCCTACAACAACAACTTGTTCTTCAATCAGGAGATGCAAAATTCTTTTCTCGTCACATTGAAAAGTTCTTGATTCACCCATCTACAAACAAATGGAGATATCTTATAAGCAAATTGTGACATCCTACAAACAAGTAAAATACTATGTCTGACTCAGTCTAATTATCAACTAAACCTAAAAAGTACACTGAGAAATTCTTAAAACATAATACAATGTACTGCAACATCCACAATTGCACATACAAATCTTCTTAATCATACTCAACAAACACAAAAACCAGTTTCTAACCTCCAATTTGTAAAATTATTAAACCCCCAAATGTTGAAAAACTACGATTCAGAGAAAAACGAATAAATGAAATACCTTAGATGATGATAACCCATATTTGCATTTCCAAGATTGTGAATCAATGTCAAAACTTCTATGAGAGATCGATTCAACTTAAATCTAGGGTTACATCGATGATTCACAGAAAAATTGACTGATTCGTGTTGTTAATAAAGTTCTATGCAACTGTATCTCGATGTTTCCGGAGCTCAAATCGATGGAGTAAAATGGACGGAGAGGAAAAGGAAAATGGGTGGAGAAATGTCTCAAGCTCTCAATTGTTCTCGACATATTTATTCTCTTTTAATTTCGCACAAATTAAAAAAATAAATAAATGAAAAATTAATTTCATTGATTTTAGTTTTGTTTTCTGATTTTTGGTAATTAAAGTGAAGAGTTATAATGGAAAAAAATGTTGGAGAAAAAAAATGAGAATCGTTGGGATGCTGGGTATCCATTGAGTGTGAGATGAAATTGGGAGCTGATAGTAGTAATAGAGGCGCTGATAGTAGTAATTGAGGGTAAAAAGGTAACCTGGCAATTTAAGTTGAGGATATGAACGTAATTACCCACAACCATCCCGAAACTCTGTAACAGATACCAATTATTGCAACGATTATCCAACGTTACAAAGTTACCAACGTCAATACGACGTTACTTAAAAAATATCCTTTAGAAAATCGGGAGTTACAAAATCCCTGATTTCGTGTAGTGATAAGAAGGATCAACTAAGATCGCGACACCGACAAGATATTTACACCTATAAAATTTTGCAGGATATTGAAATGAACCATCATAAACCAAATGAGATTACAACTGCAAATTAAAGGTACAATCTGAGATTTCCATAAGGAATACTTTGTATTTGACAATTTTAATGGAGGTTTAAAGGTTTAAGCTACGTGTTTATCTGACTCTGCCATTGAAAAGTTAAAATAAAAACTGAAGGAATTGGGCATCTGATACCATGTTCAGAAAATAATTGATGTTAAATATAACTTTGAGAATTTGATTTCATTTCGTTGGTATTTGAACCTCGCATTTTTAGGGGCCACTCAAAAGGAATTAGAGGCCAACAATAAAACAAAATAGGGTCACCCAATCGTAAATTGAAGGCAGCCCTTATCTCGCGTAATTCGTAATGGCAAAATTGCCCTTACATAATCGGTAGATAATATAAGTTATTTATCTACCGATTGCATTCGGTAGCTAAAAATTAAAATTTCCGTCCGATTGTAGGCACTGTAGTATTTGGAGGAAATTTGTTTCATTTTTTTTCATTTGTTGTCATTTTTGAGTTATAGGGAAGAAGAAGAATGAAAAAAGTCAAAAAACATTTTTTTTAAAACATTTTTCTTAAAAATGGATGGATATGAAGAAGAAGGTGAGAATCATCGTGAAGAACATAATGTTGAAGGTTCACGTCCGTTTAGAGAAGTCGATTTGGGATATATGTTGAATGATCCAAACTTTTGTGGAGAGGAAACCCTAGACGACGCTTTCATGGAAGAAAACGGAGAATCACCCGAGATAGAAACTAATGATGCATCAAACATACATGTATTGTGTTAAGAAACTCAAATACCCACTTTGAATGCGTTTGTAATCAAGAAAAATCGATTAATGCATGCATTGAATGCCATGAACTACCCAGAATCGGTAGTTAATTTCTTTCTTTATCTACCGAATATCATATACCGAGTACTAAATATGTACATTCGGTAGTTTAATAAACTCGTTTACTACCGAATATGAGAAAACCCCCAAATTGATTTTCCAAAATATCTACATCGGTAGTTATGTAGAGTATATTTACTACCGAACGGACCCAAAAACGAAATCCCCAAAATTTATAAAACTCAGTATTCTTATCTTTTACATTCGGTAGTATGATAAATTTATCTAACTACCAAATATATCATTGGCCCCAAAATAAAATTTTCGCAAACCTGTAAAAATTGAAATTCTTCTTCTTTGAAAATCGGAAGTCCATTAATTATGTTTGCTCTCGATTATGTATATTCAGACGTCTAACCATATGTATTTTCCCGATTATCTTTGGTTTTGTACTCAGGAGATAGTCCAAATTTTTTATTGAAATCGGTTGTCTGGAGCATATCATATACAACCGATTGTAAGATAATCGGTTGAATAACTTAGTACTTGTCTTCCGATTGTTGGACAATCGGTAGAATGACTTAGTTCTTGTGTTCCGATTGTAATAGTAAAAGTTGTTGCTTCCTTTTGCAGGTTGTTGTAGCGTTTGTTGATGATTTTTATTTGAGGCCCGATACTTCCCTACACTATGCAAACGATTTGGTATACCCTCCTTACTATTATTATTATTATTTTCAAATTATGTATGTTAAATGCTTATACTTATGATATTTTTTTTGTTATATTCGCGTTTAGTCATTTGGAAGTAAGGAGGAGGCAAAGAAATGGCTTATGAACAAGGCAAAAGAGAACATGTGCGTTTTAGTTCAAAACAATCATGTGGGTGATACTCGATTTGAAATGATTTGTGAGCGAGGTGGGAAGCGAAAGAGTCACGAGGTAAAGAATAGTAAGTACGCAAGGAAGACGCAGAGGAAATACCGAAGCAATACAAAGAAAATAGGATGCATGTTTAAGATTGTCTTCTATAAGCCCGAAGGTAGGGAAGGTAAAGAGTGGAAAATGTTTAAAGTTGATAATAGTTGTCACAACCACGATGATCCGGATACTCTAATTGGACATGTAATGGTTTCCAAGCTAAAACCAAAAGAAATGGAGACAGTGAAGTCTATGCGGATCCAAAAAGCGAGTACGATCTTAAGTAAAATAAAGGCGGACGACCCCGGGAACTTTTCTTCTTTGTCTACAATTAAGTTGGCCCTAGCTATGATCAAAAGGACGGAATGGGATGGTAGAACGGTCATGCAACAATCAGAGTGGTTAGCGAGTTACACGACTACACGTTGAGAAGGGAAGAAAAGGATGGTAAAGTGGTTCGTATTTTCTTGGCACATCCCGAAATGATCCAATTGGCTCAATGCTTTCATAATTTTTTTTGATACATGCCACTTATAAGACAAACAAATATAACATGCCGTTGTTGAATATTTCTTGCCACACATCGAAAAAAAACACGTTTACGATTGCATGGAGAACAGCGTGAGTTTCATTTGGATGTTGGAGACGTTGAGGGTCCATTTATAATGGTGATAATTTTCCAAGGGTTATTGTAACGGATAACGATCAAGCCTTAATGCATGCAATAGCGGTAGTGTTTCTGGAAGCCCGAAACTTGCAATGTACGTGGCACATTCAATGCAACCTCAAGTCCAATTGTCATCATCATTTCCAAGCTAAAAAACCGAGGAAGGGTACTAAGAGGTCGAAGGATGTGGATGAGCGCATTAGTAAATTAACCGTGGAAGAACGAGAGGAAGATAAACGGTTATTTGATGAAAAATGGAAGGAGGATGGAATGATTTGGAGAATGTTTATGAAAGCATGGGACAAGATCGTTTGGTCGATAGCCGAGGAAATTTACGAAGCTAACTTGAAGAAATTTGAGGATGAATATGGCACGAACTACCCAAAACCCATTGAGTATTGTAAAACACAATGGTTACCGCTTAAGGAGAAGTTTGTGTTTGCATGGACATATGAATATCGTAACTTCAAGAACGAGGCGACAAGCATTGCGGAGGGGTCTCATGGCCGATTAAAGAAAATACTACTTGGTAGTCAAAATCCAAGAAGCGATCCATGAATACACTAATCGTGATCTCGTAAAGATTAAGAAATGTATGCAATTTAGTGTACACCAATTCCCAATGGAACATGATAAGGAAAGATTGCTTCTAAGGGGCATTGTTCATAAAGTTTCAAGATGGGCAATAAATCACATGATGGAACAATTGAAGTTTTATAAAGCTTACGATGACGAAAATACGGTTTGTGTTTGCAAGGATATGATAGGTATTGGACTCCCGTGTCATCATAAGTTTGGTAGGTATGTTGAAGTGATTGACATCAATGATATTCATCCATTTTGGAAGCAATTAAATTTCTCTCCAAGCACCTTGGTAGTTGATGGTCCGTCTTTCTTTGAGTCGCAATTGTGTGCACGAATAGCATGACGTTTGCACCCACAAGAACGGTCTACGACGAGTCGGTTAAATATAGAAGAATCGTTATGGCATTTGTGAATGAAATGCATTTTATCGGTTTAAGGGTAAAGAAAGATTGTCCATTACCTCCGTTGAGTAAGTGGCACGATTACTTCCCAATGAACCATTGCACGGATTGGGTGAAACAATATGAGTCCACATGGTTGATTGGGATCGCGTCATAAACAACAACTTTCCCGATGAGTTACTCGAATTGATTCCCTCGGATGATGACGAAGTTTGATCGTTATGTTTAGAACATGTAATTTGAACCGGCATTTTTGTACAAGTTATTTTGAAAACCTCTTGTGAAGATATATGATATAATCGGTTGCAAATGTTATTTTGTTGCCTTCCGAATATGATAATCGGTTGACAATGTCATTGTGTTTTCTTCCGAATTTAATAATCGGGCGTTTAGTATTTTTCCAAGATATCCGAATATATTCATATTGAACTCAGACTCTGAAGAAATTGAACAATCTAATATTCGGTAGATTAAATAATATACTAACTTCCGATTATCACCTTACTCTGACAATCAAACTTTGAAAATATTCTCAGAATCGGTAGATTACATAACTTTCTAACTTCCGATTATATCAAATATCAGACAGTAATTTAGGGAAATGTAGCAACAATCGGTAGATAATATAAGAACATGACTTCCGAATGTATCCAAATTGTGCCAAACTCTATACTGTGGCCACGGCTTCAAGAATTTGTAGCTTCCATCATATATGAATTCTTCTCATAGTAGTGTCTTTTTGCGAGTGTCTCCTACATAAGCCAACAAATACAAAAACAAAAGAATTCTAAGTTCGTATAGTTTAGTAAGAAGATATAGCCACCTGGTCTTTTGTAAAAGAATTATGCAAATACTTACAAATTGTTGGATCGACAAGCCTAAGTGAATAGTATTAAAGATCCTCTTTTGTATCGATATGTAATCATTTACCCCTTTTTGGATAAGTCGGAAACGATCATGAACTTGTTGGAGGGATCTTTGCTTTGGATTTCCATATTCTCGCACTAATTGACTATACACTCTTGATAGACGCATTTATGTGTCTAATTTGTCCTCAATGTTTCGTATTGTTAGTACTCGTTTTTGTGCTTATTATGGTGTTTTGTGTGTTTGTAGGCATTTTTTGGAAATAAAGATTGTTGGAAAATTCGGCTCGAAAAGTTGCTCGGAACACCCCAGGACATTTGATATTCGGACTCCCACTTTGGATAAGGGGTAACCCAATTGCTAAGGGGTAACCCATTGCTATTTGCACCCCACAGCTGGTTAAGGGCTGTCTTCTTCTTCACCGTTCAAAAACGGAAATTGGCGGGAAAAAACTAGTTTTCACCGGCAGAATTAGGGTTGGAATTTTGGGAGGGATTAAAGGAGACTAAAGGGCTGAAATTAAATGGGTTTGTTCTAATTGACCTAACAGGGCTGGTATGGGTCTTCTTTTCGGTTAGAATTGGCTGGAATGTCGAGATGAAGCAAAACAGGGGAGCACGGTTACGGGTGAGAAATACACGGGATTACAGCGTGGTTAAGCGTGTTTGGATTGAGCTGGTCTCTGCGAGCGTGTAGGAGTTGAATAAGGAAAATTCAAAGAGTCGATACGTGTGGAAGAGCTAAAAATGGAAGAAAATACTCGCGAGAAGATATTATTCACTGTCGAGCAATGGCAGAATTTTGAGGAGTTATTGTCGAGATTTCTTGCCACTGTCGAGTATAAAAGAAGCTATTGGATATCACAGAAGGGTTACGGAGAGATTAGGAGAGTTGCAGAGCACCAGAAATCCAAGAAATCGAGTTGCAGAACTGCCATTGCTGCTGGTGTGAAGAACACGAAGAACATCAACGCACAAGGGACCGCTGCGTTCTTCTACGGCGATAAACGACACTTAACCGAGGGTCGTAGTTTAGGAGCAGACTTAAATCAACAAAGTGACAACGACACTGTTATGCAGAATGTATGGTTTGTAACAAATAAAACTTTACAAACCCGGGTTTATAATTTCTTCTCCTTTTCATCTTTGTAAACACCCTTTGAGCAATAATAATGAATTTTGAGCGTGTTTCCAACATGATGAGAGGCTAATTCTACCACAACCAAGGCAATGAGGAAGCTATTTACGCATGAATAATTGGTAACTATCTTATTTGCTCTAATTTATAATTTATAATTCACTTGACCACTGCTTTTGCAGAGTTTTAAATTGTTCGCAAAATTCTTTTCATTAGTTGTGATTCAATTAAATAGGTTATGCTTTGTATTAAGATAATCTATGCTTAGGGATACAATTAATTTTTGAGAATTTGTCTGATTATTTGTGAATTAAGAAACAAGGGATTTAAAAGATAATTAGAGTTTTGGGTTATTTACCGTTATTCATTCATGTGTAATAGTGAATCGATGTCTTGGTTATTTTCTCATATCTTGAATCAATTTTGTGTTAAGTTTTCTTTATTATTCATTTTTATAAGTCTAAAATCTTTTGCTTTCACAAGTCTCAACGAACCTTTTACTACAACATTATTGAGTCACATCAATTTTTGGCGCCAAGACATGCGGGCTTATCTTTAGGCTAGAGTTTTTAGATTTTCTTTTAGGTTTTTATTTATTTGTTCTTCTTTACGTTTTTGGGTTTTGTCTTTTCCTCTCGGATTTTGGGATTTGGAGCGAAAGAAAAATTTGCCAAAGCTTTTGGTGGATACTTAAAGATTTGGAGTTAAAGACAAGCGAAAGGAGCGAAAGAAGAAGATTTTTTATATTTTATAAAAAGAGAGAAAAAAAAAAGAGAGAGAGGCATTTTTATTATTTTTTTTTAGATATTTTTATTTTTTTTTAGACTTTCCTTTTTCTTTTGCGCTTTTACTTTTTGGACTTGGACTTTGGACTTGGAAATTCTTTTATTTTTTAAAACCTACGGAAGGGTAGTATTAAATATCAAACTGTTTGCAGAGAAGGACGGTGATTACGATATCACCTCGGCCCCTCGGGTTCGCACATGACATAGGAGTCGTGGCCCGAGTTGACTACAACGGTTCATCCCCCGTCTGGTACGGGAGGTAAGTTTGTCGAAACACTCGCGAATCCCATGCTAGCGAGTTACTGTCTTCCTTCGTGTGACTATATGCTGAGGACTTGAAAACGGTTGTTTTTAATTTCCTAGTAAAGGGCAAGGACTGGCCATATAAGATAAGGGTTCGGATTTCATCACCGTTCTCTTCTTGCCCGCCTTAGGAAAACGATACTTAATACGAACCTAAGCTTTAAAATTTGGAATAGAACGAGACCGATAGGGTAACGAGCTTAGTAGGAAAGTCGCTCGAAAATATTGGTTATTCTTTTAGCATACTTCAAGTTCATGATGGTTTCGTGAAGTTGAATGCGTGACTGCGCCGCCTTGCAATAGCGGTGAGGCCTTGGGTATCAAAGCTCCACCGAGCTTCCCGCCTTGATTCAACTTACTTTAACTCGGATTGATCCGGAGGGGTTTGCTCAGATTGTAACAATTCCTTTTCGAGCGATTAGAAGCTGGTCTAGAAAACAATCTAAGTGGAGCCATCATGCTTTTTGTTTGCTAGATATCATTAGGTTTGCTGTGGTGGAGTCAGCCTTGTTTGTGTTTGCATAGAACTTCCCTTCCTTTTAGGATTTTTCTTTTCCTTTTATTTTGTTTTTCTAGTGTATGCCCGAGGTCATTAGAGAGCGGGCTTGGAAAAGAAACACTCTAGGTCGTTTGATTAGTGACAAACCTAGTAGTTCTTCTTGTGAAGGCGGGAACTCGAAGACTCTTCTTTTGAGAGCCCCGTTTTGGAAACTTCAGTTTTGAAAATCTGCTCTCTTAGTGAGGAAAGTACCCTTAGTACTTCGGATTATGTGCCAACGATGGCAACTTTGAAAGATTACATGTTTCCAAAAGGGACCAACCGAGCTTCATGCATTAAATTGCCAGCCAATACGGCTAACTTCGAGATAAAAGCTAGTATCCTTCAGATGATCCCTATATTCTTAGGAAAAGATGATGAGAACCCTTATTTTCATATTAGGGACTTTGAGGAAATTTGTGGGACAGTTAGAATAAAAGACCTTACTGATGAATTTTTGAAACCTAAGATGTTCCCATTTTCCTTCAAAGATAAAGCCAAGACCTGGCTAAACAACCTACCATCTGGATCCATTGAAACATGGCAGGAACTTATTGCTGCTTTCTATATGAAATTCTACCCTAAGCATAAAACTGCAAATGTTAGGCGTAAAATTAGTGCTAGTGTGCAACAAGAGGGAGAGTCACTTTATAGGTTTTTAGAGATTCAATGATCTCCTATCTCAGTGTCCTCACCATGGATTTGATAAGATGAAACTTGTAGGGATTATTTATGATGGTTTAGACTATTCGACCAAAGCCATGGTCGAGTCTATGTAGTCTTTCATGAGTTTACTAATAAGAGTCTTTGAGGATGCCTTTACCTTCTTAGGTGTTGTTGCTTAAAAATCCCAACAGTGGGAGTCTTGTGTTGAACCCCCTAAAAGACTCTTGGTTAATAGAAGTAGCACCAATGTGGTGGATACAAGCTTCGGGTCAGATGCTAAGTGGTAGGCCTCGGAATGTGTTATATTTATGTGCCTACTTGTTATACCGCAAGTGCACGGCGTCTATCGGAGACGCGGCAAGTCGGTCGAACCACGAGACTTGTGGTGCTCTTGTATGATCTAAGGCTTGCTCTAGACTGAGTTTCGAGTGAAATGTAACACAATATTGTTGGTTTTTGGTGTCGATACACGAACAGAGGTTGAGTTGTGACAATGAACTAAGGAAATTAAATGGAATGTAACAAATGGGAGGCACCAGGATGGTGAATCCACTCTAGTTCTATGCTAAGGCTAACATACTCCATTCATGTCTTATACCTTCCTTTGAAGGCCTCGGGTGGAGGAAATTTTCAGCAACTATCCTAATTCACTCCTAGTATAACTTGTCTTTTTCACAGACAAATTATCACAAGCTCATTAGGTTTGTTGGCTAACTAATTACTCCTTAGTAATTCAACTGTTGTCTCTATTTCATTCATACATAGTATAATTTGTCTTATCACAAGACAAATTATCACAAATGCATTTGATCCATACAACATGAAATCACTCTTCTTAATTAAGCACAATAAGACACCAATTTTGACATGAGATCTCAACATAAGAACAGGGGTTTCAACAACACCCTGGCTAAAAACTTAGAACATGATTTAATAACAAGAAATACAAATTAAACCTAAATGATACACTGGCTAGTCCAGGCATGCTTAAAATCATCTTCTCCCCCTTCTATTTATACATGCACATATACCCCAAAATACAAACCCTAATTCAATTTAAAATAAAAATTAAATGAAAATAAATCGAACCCATACTCGATTCGTCTCTCCTCTTGTCTAATCGCTCTCCGCAACTCCATGCGTGGTTGTTGTGGAAACCCTAGTTCGAATCGCCTCAACCCTAGCTTCTAGGTTGAGAGAAGCTAATGATGGAGAAAGTGTGAACTAGAGAGTGGAGATGGCTGCAGGAGTTGTTGGTGGCTACTGGCCCATTTTGTGGCGGGAGATGGTGGTGATGGGGCAGCTCTCTGCAAGTGGTCGGGAAGATAGGAATGGGTTTTGCAGAGTCGTTGAAAGAGAGAAGAGAAGAAAGAGAAAGAAGAAGAAAGGAATGGGGTTGCTCGATAGGGGGTATAGGTGTATGGGTCGCTTCGTTATGAGGCAGGGACAGCAAAAGTTGATGAGAAGGCCTCAGCGAGCGTAGGATGTAGCAGCTACGATCTGAACGGCTGAGGGAAGTATTGGGTAGATTTGGTGTTGAGCGGAGCATCGAGAAATAGATGTGAGCGAAGGAGCGACCGTATGATGCATCTGGGCGAGATCTCAACGGCTCGGGATGAGCGGGTTCGATCCGGTCGTGGGTAGCTCTAGCCCATGTCTTCCTTTGTTGGGTTGCAACCGAATGCGCGCCAAGCTTTGGCTTTCGCCCATAGACGCTTGTCTCCACTTCTGCTCTTTTGGCTTCGCCCGAACTTTATTTATTACCTAAAAACACAAAATTAATTAATACAAATATTTATTCTTGAAAACAAAGAAAATACGTAACTGGGATAATATCTCGATTTATGAGCACAAAAGATGAGTAAAATGCCAATAAAAAGGTGTATAAATATGCACTATTTGGCACTCATCAAATACCCCCAAACCTGAATTTTACTTGTCCTCAAGTGAAACATAAATTTGGAAATCCTAACTATACCCCCTGTCATGCAGTCTCTCGAATGCATTTAGCGTATGCACTAAGCCTTTAAACCCCTAGGTGTCCCTAGTGGACGAGTTGTAGTCTCGTGAGGGTTTACAAGAGGTGTACCCACAAAACCTTCTCCAACTTCCAGAGTGTAAAAGAGTCTCAAGCATCCAAGAAGCTATGAGGACATAGAGTTTCTACATGCTAGTAACAAGAAGTTAGAACTACCAAAGAACGCATTCTCATCCTTAAGTGCTGAGCGAGAAGTAACCATACCATATGAAAGAATTCGGATTCGATTGTGATCATAAGCCTCGACTTCTGCCTCACCATTAGGGTTTTATGATAATTGCACTCAAAAAGATTGCTTTTTTAGTCTCTCATGTGTGCGAGGGCGAAATAAAGAGAGAAATCCCGCACACGTTGTAGGTAAGAAGGATAACCTTCCGAAATAATTTCTGGAGACTCCACGTATGTGGACAAAAAGAATCTTTTCCTCGATGATCTCTAAGAAAGGAAATCAACCATTAGCAAGGATGGGAGTACTCACTCACTTCTCACCCGATCGGCAATTAATATCACTCTCTCATAAGAACCATAGAAACGCCTTCAATCTTCGGTCTTCGGTCTTCTACACGATGACTTAACTTCTAAACTTCACAAAACTTGACAATTTTTAACTTTTCTACTCAATTTCCTTGTTGTTTGGATTTTTCTTTTTTCAATTCATCTTTACCATGGTGGTATCACTAAGAAAATAAACTAAAATTTTTTTTTTTTTTTTTTTTTTTTTTTAATTTACAATAAGTGAAAGTAAAAATACAAATAATGAAACAACTAACTCCATGGATAAAGGACTTTATCACTCAATTTTTCCACAACTTGTATTGTCTTGATTTTATAAATTTTATTAATTCTCATCCTATTTTCTTTTTTTTTTCTTTGTTGTATATAAACCTTGGACTATATCAATTTTTCTTACAATATTCTCATGATGCTCCGCTTTGTCGACGATGATGTGTTTCTATGGGTCTTGCTGATTGAGAGAGAGAGTGATGCTAACCGCAAATCGGTATTTAGAAGAAGTTTTCATCTTTAGACGTCACCCTCATGATTGACAAAAACTAGCACTCAAGAGATCAAAAGTAGTCTAAAATGGTGCGAAGTTGGGTAGCTCACCATTCCTACCCGGAATTTACGTAAGGTGACACACACTCTAACAAACTTTTCTAGAAAGTTGAAAAAATTTGAAGGTTGGTGCCTCACTTGATGTAAATTGGGTAGTTTCCACTATGGGTGATCACAATTCTACTACCGAATATCTAAACAAAGACCTAATTCGCCCTCCGGTATGGTTAAATCCAACTTTAACGCTCTAATCAACTAAGGAACCCGACTGTGTTCTCCGGTATTTCTAACTTTTGTTATTTCGGTCAGATTCTCTATGTAAACATAGCTAGAAGCATGCTAGTGACTCTAAAATCTCTAAAAGTTGGAGGTTTTTACAAAAAGGATTTTTTTTTTTTTTTTTTTTTTTTTTTTTTTTTTTTTTGAAAATAAAAGGTAAAATAAAATACTAAAAACTCTAAATGCAAATGCACCCCCAAACCTAAATCAAACATTGTCCTCAATGTGTCGACAGATAGGAAAAAATTAAACAGTCACATACCAAGAGAACTATGCTGATAAGAGAAAAGGGAAGAGATTACTCGATGCCATGGAGCACGGTTAGAGCTTCACTAGTCAAGGCTAGAATCCAACATTCTCAGCGGAGATCATATCGGATTAGCACAATATATGTACAAGAAGACTCAACCGATTCAAGAAAAGAAAAATTTAACAAGTCCTACTGGATTATATACAATGGAAATTCACCATAAACCAACAATCTAAAGAGTTGAGGATCAACCCAATAGATAATATGTACAAACATCAACAGCCTTACACAAATATAATATGATAGTGCAAGTAAGACTGCAAATGAGAATGAGTTTCCCCCAAACCTAAACTTGTGAACGGGTGTGTTTGGGAGCACAAAATCTTGCAATTTTAACGGTACATCATGCAAAAGGTCTAACTCAAAATGAGTTTTACTAATAACAGGCAGATATACACATTCCAACTGTGGCTCTTTAAAAGTGTTATACTTTGATGCAAAATAGTCCAAGAGAACTTGGGAAGCACAAAGCTCTAGGCCTAGATTAGGCATTTTCGAAAAGTTGGTTTTGCAATTTTGTGACAAACTACACCTAGGTTTGGTGGAGGAGTTTCAATTTGTGACTCAGGAGAGAGGTTAGGTACATCTAAGTTGTTTTCATGTATAAGATCATTTGTACCATCACACACTTTCCTAAAGTCAGAAGAAGGTAAATCATGTTCATTTTCACAGGATAATTGCACAGGTTCCACATCATCATCACATATATGAATATTAGAAGAAACATCATTCATGGGGTTCACAGAAGAGACACTTAATGTCTCTGAACCTAAAGATTCTATTACATTTTCAAAATACACATGCTCTTCATATTCATCATCATCATCATAGCAAGAATTCATCTCTCCATTCAAAATTGTAGTATTTTTAGTGTACTCATCTACCTCTGGATTAGGTTCATATTCAATGTTAATTGCATGAGTAAGACTAGAAACACTATTTTCAATCCTATCATTTTGCAACTCAATCAGGTTCCTTTGAAGAATCATCTTGAGTTGTTCTATTGAAGGAGAGTCTTCACTAGTGGGTATGCATTCCTCATATGGATATTCATTGTATGGTTGTGCATGAGGTTCACTAGAGAAGGAAATTCATACATGTTGCTATATGGATGGTCATGCATTGCATTCATTTCAAGCCTAGCATTTTGCTCCATGAGTGTTTCCATTGTTGATTGCAAACTAGAGTTGGGGGAGTATAAAATTGTTCATCTCCCCACTGTGGTGAATGATGCATGTGTGCAGGTTGATTATGGTCCCAATAGTCGCCAAAGATAGTCACTTCTAGACACTTCGTACATTGATTATCATGGTTTTCCCTAGGACTGCCTAAAAGCATGCAAAATATAACAAGATTTCAGCAGGTGGTCTAAACCACCACATAAGGTGCAAGCATGCATTTCATATTGCCTAGGGGAATTAGATTTGACAGATCGCTCATGTGATTGCCTTTCTAAAGCAGATAATCGAGCTTCTAATTGATCTAAAAGTGATGACTGGGTATGAGAAAAGTGTTCATTTTCAACCTGTGGTGGATGATGTATGTGATCATAATGATTAGGGTATGTGAGGTCAGGGCCCGGAAAAGGCTCATAAGCTTCCCTAAAATCATTATGGTATGTGGGGTTCATATTGTGAAGCATGCCCGTAAGCAAGCTCTCTAAGGGATTTGTTTGTATCCCCAGCATGCACTGCAAAATCCCGACATGATTTAGTACTCAAATTGAACTCAAAGCCCAGTTGAAGTGGACTAAGTTTGGTTTTAGTGGGATTGGTTTGGTTTATTGGGTTTCATTTGGTTTGTTGGGTTTTGGTTTGTTGTGGGCTTGTTGTTTGGTTTTTGTGGGAAGCCCAGTAGTTGTGTGCAACGCCTAAGTTGTCAAGAAACACAGCCCAAAGGTTATGGGAAGTGAGCTTAGTTATGTGTACATCCCAACCGCTCAGCTGATGTGGGCTGAAAATTGGCAGAATGCAAAGCCCAAAACGAGGTGGGCTTGGGCTTCAGTGCAGACAATTACCAAATGTATCCAATGATATGGGCTTGGTCGCTTAAGGGTTCAAATTTGTGAAAGGGTTCAGGTTATGTTTAGCCCAGTGTTTGAGGGCTTCAGCTGTTTGTGCAAAGCCCAACAGTTGTGAGCTTCAGTTTAGGCTGGCAAGTTAGCAGCCTGAAAGTTGAATGAATGCACAAAGCGGGGTTTATGCAAGGCCTAGTGGGTGTGCAAAGAGCTAAATAGCACAACTCACCTAAATTGTCACCCCATTCATATACAACACAGGATCAAGTGCAGCCCAGAGCACAGGACAACAATAGCAAGCTTTATGTTCAGCACAGCATAGCACAGATTGGCTAGTGCTAGGTTATGTGGTTACAACTAACCTAGGCTAACCAGGCAGCACAAGCTCAACAGCTTCAGGGGCTGGAGCCAGGCGCAGGCGTGGGAGCTAAGGGCTAAGGGGTATGCTGTTTGCGGCCTATAACCACTCGGTTTTCCAAGTTGTGACTCAAACTTGTAGCTTCAACTCACACCGCAGGGGCTGGAGTTGTGCTCGTGGTGGTGAAAGAACACACACAACTTGCGCAGGCGTGTTTAAGCCCAATGTGCTTAGAGCAACACAGAGCACACAGCACATGGTAGCCTATCAACACAAGGAGACTAATTCTCCAAAATATCACAGTACTGGCAGCACAGCACAGCACAAATAAGGCTCAGCCACAGGGTCAGGTGGAGTTAAGCTCATACAAGTCTGTCAACAGGGCTGGGGTACAGGCTTGGTTTCTACAGGCTATGCTCAAGGGTGGCAGGGCAATAAAAGTACTCCGCTAACAGGGTTTCACAGATTCAGAGTCTAGCACAAATTCAACAGCAAATGAAAATAGCTTTCATACACAGGTCAAAGCATTCACAGATGCAAAAGAGCATGCTCAGGGTTGATAACAATTTGGCTTAAACTTGCAGCTTCATGGCTGGATTTGAACACATGGGTTGCAGGGCATACGTGGCATACAGGGGAAGTTTAGGCTTACCTCAAGAACTGGGCTTTCCATTGGGTTGGCTCAGCTTTGCCACTTGCACCTGCTAGCTCAACAAGCAAATTTTACCTCAATGTTATACAATAAGCAACAGAGCTATTGTGCTACAATGACAGAGCTAAGCTCTGAGCAAAGCACTCAGAGTTCAGGGCTATGCTACAGGGAACAATGTCAAACTCAGTTCTCAGTGCTACAGGGTATGCACTGAGAGTATCTTGGCGAGAACCGAGCAATGAACAATGAATGAACAAAATGCAAATGCAATGAGCTAAAACTAAGAAGGGAAAAGAAAAACAAGAAAGTTACAGCTAAATTATGCTATAATGCAAGTGCAAATAAGTAAGATGGTATGAATACAATGCAACAAGATGGCAAAAGACGATGCTAAGGACAGCACAAGTTATGACTACAATGCACACTAAGTTAACAGATGGTATGACTGCAATGCACACTAAGTTATGCTAATGATGCAGGGTATAAAACAAATATTTGAATAATTGAGTTACACTACAGCACAAAAAGTTAAGTTACAGGCAATGAACTAAATGCAATGAACTGAAACTAAGTTACACTATGAAAAGCTAAGTTACACTATGATGCAAATGCATATATACAGGGGTAGTAAAGAAAAACAGTGAAGCAAGCCAATGAACACATGGCACGCGCCAAGTCCCCGGCAACGGCGCCAAAAACTTGGTAGGCCTCGGAATGTGTTATATTTATGTGCCTACTTGTTATACCGCAAGTGCACGGCGTCTATCGGAGACGCGGCAAGTACGGGTCGAACCACAGAGACTTGTGGTGCTCTTGTATGATCTAAGGCTTGCTCTAGACTGAGTTTCAAGTGAAATGTAACACAATATTGTTGGTTTTTGGTGTCGATACACGACTGAGGTTGAGTTGTGACAATGAACTAAGGAAATTAAATGGAATGTAACAAATGGGAGGCACCAGGATGGTGAATCCACCCTAGTTCTATGCTAAGGCTAACATACTCCATTCATGTCTTATACCTTCCTTTGAAGGCCTCAGGTGGAGGAATTTTTCAGCAACTATCCTAATTCACTCCTAGTATAACTTGTCTTTTCACAGTACAAATTATCACAAGCTCATTAGGTTTGTTGGCTAACTAATTACTCCTAAGTAATTCAACTGTTGTCTCTATTTCATTCCTAGTATAATTTGTCTTATCACAGTACAAATTATCACAAATGCATTTGATCCATACAGCATGAAATCACTCTTCTTAATTAAGCACAATAAGACACCAATTTTGACATGAGATCTCAACATAAGAACAGGGGTTTCAACAACACCTCGTTAAAAACTTAGAACATGATTTAATAACAAGAAATACAAATTAAACCTAAATGATACACTGGCTAGTCCAGGCATGCTTAAAATCATCTTCTCCCCCTTCTATTTATACATGCACATATACCCCAAAATACAAACCCTAATTCAATTTAAAATAGAAATTAAATGAAAAATAAATCGAACCCATACTCTGATTCGTCTCTCCTCTTGTCTAATCGCTCTGCAACTCCATGCGTGGTTGTTGTGGAAACCCTAGTTCGAACTGCCTCAACCCTAGCTTCTAGGTTGAGAGAAGCTAATGATGGAGAAAGTGTGAACTAGAGAGTGGAGATGGCTGCAGGAGTTGTTGGTGGCTACGGCGGGCATGGCAAGGTGAGATGGTGGTGATGGGGTAGCTCTGCAAGTGGTCGGGGAAGATAGGAATGGTTTTTGCAGAGCTGTTGAAAGAGAGAAGAGAAGAAAGAGAAAGAAGAAGAAAGGAATGGGGTTGCTCGATAGGGGGTATAGGTGTATGGGTCGCTTCGTTGTGAGGCAGGGACAGCAAAAGTTGATGAGAAGGCCTCAGCGAGCGTAGGATGTAGCAGCTACGATCTGAACGGCTGAGGGAAGTATTGGGTAGATTTGGTGTTGAGCGGAGCATCGAGAAATAGATGTGAGCGAAAGAGCGACCGTATGATGCATCTGGGCGAGATCTCAACGGCTCGGGATGAGCGGGTTCGGATCCGGGTCGTGGGTAGCTCTAGCCCATGTCTTCCTTGTTGGGTTGCAACTGACGCGCGCGCGGGCTTTGGCTTTCTGCTCCATAGACGCTTGTCTCCAATTCTCTGCTCTTTTGGCTTCTCAGTTTCTCCGAACTTTATTTATTACCTAAAAACACAAAATTAATTAATACAAATATTTATTCTTGAAAACAAAGAAAATACAGAATCTGGGATAATATCTGATTTATGAGCACAAAAGATGAGTAAAGTGCCAATAAAAAGGTGTATAAATATGCACTATTTGGCACTCATCACTAAGTTTGCTGCTTTGTCTAGAAGGTTAGAAGCTTCGGAAATAGGTCAGTCTAAAAATAGGTCCATTGGTGAATATAATAGAACCTCTCAAGTGTCTAGTTGTGGAATAGAGCCTGATAACTCATTTTGGGAAGGTCGGGTTAGTGAAGAGCAAGCTCATGCTGTCTATAACAATGCTAGGTTTGAGAACCGTCAGAAGTATGACCCATACTCAGAGACCTACAACCCTGGTTGGAGAAACCATCCTAACTTCTCTTGGTCTAAGGGCCAGAATCAAAGTCAGCCTAGTAATTCTCAGCCTCCCCCAGGTTTTGGTTATGCTAAGAACTCTTCAGGTCAACCCCAGTACCAGAACCCTTCTGAGAGTAGAATGACCAGCTTAGAGGAATCTCTTAGTATACTAAAAAAGAGCCAGGATATGTTAACACAGAGCCAGGAAATGTTAGTAAAGAGCCAGGGTAATTTTCAAGAGGAAACCAAGCAAAATTTTAAGATTAATTCCCACTCTCTTGCTAAATTAGAACTTCAAGTCGGCCAAATAGCTAAGTTCCTTAGTGAGAGAGAATATGGAAGGTTCCCTAGTCATACTGATCCTAACCCTAAAGGAGAGAAATCGTACAATCATGTGAATTCTATTACAACCCTTAGGAGTGGAAAGAAAGTTGACAATAAGGTCGCCATGCCTGAAAGTGAACATGCTGTAGTTCACCCTTCTGAGCCAGAAAATGAGGAGACTGATAGAGTCTCTAATTAAACCAATGAGGGTCATATTGAGCCAGGCTTTGTTCCAAGAGCCCCATTCCCACAGCTGCTAGTTCCAACTAAGAGGGAGTCCAACTTTAATGATATTTTGGAGGTTTTTAAACATGTTACTATCAACCTCCCATTGTTGGATGCAATTAAGCAGATTCCCGCTTATGCCAAGTTTCTTAAGGACTTGTGTACACGAAAGCGTAAGCTTAGTGTTCAAGAGAAAGCCTTCCTAGCTAGTCACGTGAGTTCCATTATTCAGAATACCACTACTCCTAAGTATAAAGACCCAGGGTCCCCTACTATTTCTTGCATAATAGGTAAATACCGTGTTGAGAAAGCTTTGCTTGACTTAGGAGCCAGTGTGAACTTACTCCCATACCATGTGTACCTTAAGCTAGGACTTGGTGAGATAAAACCTACCGCAGATGACTCTTGATTAGCTGATAGGTCCGTTAAAATTCCTCGGGGTGTGATCGAGGATGTTCTCATAGAGGTCGACAAGTTTATTTATCCGGTGGATTTTGTTATCCTAGATACCCAACCTGTCCCCACCCCGAGAGAACCGGATCTAGGTAATTTTAGGTCGCCCGTTTTTAGCTACATCAAATGCGATCATTAACCTGTCAACTGGTATTATGAACTTGTCTTTTGGTAATATGACTATTGAGCTGAACGTCTTTCATATTAGTAAGCTACCCTCTCAACTAGATGACTCGAGCATAGAAGAGGTGAACATGATAGGAACATTAGTCGAGGAGTCATTACCAAACACTTTGTTAGAAGATCCTTTAGAGAAATGCCTAGCTCACTTTGGGATTGATTTTGATGATGATGATGTGATTAATGAGGTGAATGCCTTGTTGGATTCAACCCCTTTGATAGACACTAGTAATGGCTGGAAACCTAAGTTCGAACCTCTACCCGTTTCTAAGTCTACCCTAGTTCCTTTGTTAGAAGAGCCTCCTAAGTTGGACCTAAAACCATTACAGATACCCTAAAGTATGTGTTTTTTGGCCCTTCTGAGACTTTACCTGTGATTATTGCTTCCGACTTGGATAGTGATCAGGAAAGTAGGCTAGTAACCGTCCTTCAAAATAACAAGGAAGCTTTAGGGTGGACCATAGCAGACATAAAGGGTATAAGTCCTACTGTTTGTATACATCAGATCTATTTAGAGGAAGATACCAAACCTTCTAGGGAGATGCAACGAAGACTAAACCCTAATATGAAAGAAGTAGTTCGAACTGAGGTTCTTAAGCTGTTAGATGCAGGCATTATCTACCCTATTTCAAACAGTAAGTGGGTCAGCCCCTGTTCGGGTTGTTCCCAAGAAATCCTGTGACATCGTAGTCCGAATGATAACAATGAGTTAATCCCTACCCGAGTGACCACGGGTTGGCGTGTTTGTATTGACTATAGGAAATTGAACAAGGTCACTAGGAAGGACCACTTTCCCCTTCCCTTCATCGATCGGATGCTAGAGAGATTAATTGGACATAGTCATTCTTGCTTTTTAGATGGCTACTCGCTATAATCGGATCGTTATTGCCCCGGAAGACCAAGAGAAAACCACTTTTACCTATCCCTTTGGTACCTTTGCGTATAGACGCATGCCTTTCTTGGCTATGTAACGCCCCTGCGACTTTTCAATTTGCATGATGAGCATATTTTCGAGATATGGTAGAGCGGTTCTTGGAGGTCTTTATGGATGATTTTTCGGTGTTTGGTTCGCTCTTTCGATGAATGCTTGCATCATTTGTCATTAGTGTTGACTAGATGTAAGGAAAAGAATCTAGTGCTTAATTGGGAGAAATGTCATTTCGTGGTTCAATCAGGAATTGTTTTAGGGCATATCGTATCTTCTAAGGGTATAGAGGTAGATAAATCCAAAGTTGACCTTATCAAGACTTTACAGGTCCCAAAAACCGTAAAATATATTAGGTCATTCTATGGGCATGCAGGTTTTTATCGTCGATTCATTAAGGATTTTAGCTTGATTTCTAGACCTCTTTGCCATTTGCTTGCAAAAGATGTTAAGTTTATCTTTGATGATGCTTGTTTAGAGGCTTTTGAGAAGCTTAAGACTTTACTCACTACCGCCCCCATAGTCCATGCACCTAACTGGAACCTACCCTTTGAGATCATGTGCGATGCTTCAGATTATGCTATTGGTGTTGTGCTACGTCAGCGAGAAAACAAATTACTTCATGTGATTTACTATGCTAGCAAAACTCTGAATGATGCCCAGTTGAACTATACCACTACGGAGAAGGAACTCTTAGCCATTGTGTTTGCCTTAGACAAGTTTAGACCCTATCTCTTAGGTTCTAAGATCGTAATCTATACTGATCATGCTGCTTTGAAATACCTTTTGTCTAAGAAGGATACCAAACCTAGATTGATTAGATGGATCCTTTTATTACAAGAATTTTGTCCAGACATTAGAGACAAAAGGGTGCAGAAAATGTAGTAGCAGACCACTTGTCTAGGATTGTTGTTAGTTCTCCTAATGATTCCCTTCATATAAGGGATAGCTTTCCTGATGAACAATTGTTCTCTGTTTCCCAATCACCTTGGTATGCAAATATAGTGAATTATCTTGTTCTTGTTCAATGCCCAAACATTGGGGTAAACAAGATCGTTCTAGGTTTTTAGCCGAGGTTAAGCACTTCTTTTAGGATGATCCTTATTTATTTAAGTATTGTCCAGACCAGATTATTAGGAGATGTATACCTGAGAGTGACCAGTCTAGTATTATTTCCTTTTGTCATGATCATGCTTGTGGGGGTCACTTTAGTGCTAAGAAGACTGCTGCTAAGATATTGCAGTGTGGATTCTACTGGCCTTCGTTGTTTAAAGACTCCCACAGTTATTGTGTTACTTGTGAACGTTGCCAGAAATTAGGAACCATTTCCCGTAGGAACATGATGCCCTTGAACCCTATTTTAATCGTTGAGGTCTTTGATGTGTGGGGCATTGACTTTATGGGTCCGTTTCCTAATTCCTTTGGTAACCTATACATCCTTGTCGCCGTAGACTATGTCTCTAAGTGGATTGAGGCGGTTGCGTGTAAAACCAATGACCATAGGGTTGTGATTGAGTTCTTGAAAAATAATATACTTACACGTTTTGGTACGCCGCGAGCTATAATTAGTGATGGAGGGTCGCACTTTTGTAATGGACCTTTTAGGATTCTGATGAAGAAATATGGTATTACACATAAGGTAGCTACCCCGTATCATCCGCAGACTAGTGGTCAAGTAGAGGTTTCTAATAGGGAGATAAAACGTATATTAGAGAAAACAGTTAATCCTAATCGGAAAGACTGGTCGTCTAGGCTTACTTCGATGCCTTATGGGCTTACCGTCTTCGCGTTTAAAACCCCTATTGGAATGTCGCCTTATCGGCTTGTTTATGGCAAGGCATGTCATTTACCTGTTGAGTTAGAACATAGAGCTTATTGGGCTGTTAGCGGCTAAATTTTTCACTTGACAAGGCAGGGCCCATAGGAAACTCCAACTCAATGAGTTGGACGAGATTCGTATAGATGCTTACGATAGTGCGAAGGAGTATAAGAACAAAATGAAACTTGTGCATGATAGAAATATTTTACGGAAGTCATTTTCTCCAGCTCAAAAGTTCTTCTGTATGATACCCGCTTGCATCTTTTCCCCGGGAAGTTACGTTCTCGGTGACGGGTCCTTTTATTGTTCGCACTATATTTCCTCATGGAGTCTGTTGAGATCGAGACACCGGATGGTAGTAGTTCTTCGAAGGTTAACGGTCGAGATCGAAACCCTTTTTAGAGCCCTTCCCTACGAGGTGATGTTGAGGAGGTCCCTCCTGAGGACCCACTGTTTACCCTTGATTGACCATCGAGGCGATTGTATGTTGTATATTAGTTTTTCTCTTCACCCAGGTACTATCTTTCCGACTTCTCTCTTTACTGATTCCTCATGTTACTTTACTTTTTGGTATTGCTCTTTCATTAGAAACATTGAGGACAATGTTAAATTTAAGTCAATAAATAAACTCCAGAGCCTAGAAATTTATGTTTATTAAGGATGGCACTAACCAATCTAAGTGGATGGAAGCATTTTGGTTGTAGGAGTTGAGGAACCAATCTGATTAGATGGAAACATCTAAAGAGTCTATTCATAAAAGCACAGAGCTCAGGTGTTAGAAAAAGAAAACATGGTAGTTTCGCATATCCTCGTGATGGAAACATCGAAAGAATCCTGATCACTTCTTTTTCTCTTTACCATTGCTAGGGTGAAATAAAGTGACCGAGATACCCAAAAAAAATTGAAAAATAAAAAAAAAAAAATTGAGACCAGACCACTAGACCAACCGGAATAAATACAATAAAGTCGATCACTGGTACCCTTGTATATGCCACCGAGTTGACCTAGAGTTAGGAGTATCGATCACTGGTCCCCTTGTATATGCCAGTGTGTTGATATTAGTCCAGACTAGTATCTCAGTCCATTAGGATAGGTTCACCTTAGTCAACATCATCCACGTTTTTCTACATCCATCTTCTTAATCTTTCCATGTGATTGGTTGACTCGGTTTATGATGTCCAAACTATCCGAGTAGAGCTCACACTTTATATGAATTTTAGTATGCTTGAGTGCAAACTCGTGTACATCAATTGGAATTTCGCATCGGGGTACTTCCTCTTGTAATCAATAAGTATGCCAACCAAGGAGATTCTTTAGTGCCTTCCATGATTCTACGTAGATAGCTAGGGTCTGGAGTAAAGGTTTTGTGGGTACATCTCTGGTAAACCCTCCGGAGACAACACTCCGCCACTAGGGCCACCTAAGGTTTCAAATGATTTTTATTTTCTAGAATAAATTTGCTCGAGGACTAGCAAATAATAAGTTTGGGGGTATTTGATAGACGCATTTATGTGTCTAATTTGTCCTCAATGTTTCGTATTGTTAGTACTCGTTTTTGTGCTTATTATGGTGTTTTGTGTGTTTGTAAGCATTTTTTGGAAATAAAGATTGTTGGAAAATTCGGCTCGAAAAGTTGCTCGGAACACCCCCGGAGGACATTTGATATTCGGACTCCCACATGGATAAGGGGTAACCCAATTGCTAAGGGGTAACCCTTTGCTATTTGCACCCCACAGCTGGTTAAGGGCTGTCTTCTTCTTCATCGTTCAAAAAAGGAAATTGGCGGGAAAAACTAGTTTTCACCGGCAGAATTAGGTTGGAATTTTGGGAGGGATTAAAGGAGACTAAAGGGCTGAAATTAAATGGGTTTATTCTAATTGACCTAACGTAAGTGGTATGGGTCTTTTTTTGGTTAGAATTGGTGGAATGTCGAGATGAAGCAAAACAGGGAGCACGGTTACGGGAGAGAAATACACGGGATTACAGCGTGGTTAAGCGTGTTTGGATTGAGCTGGCCTCTGCAGAAGCGTGTAAGAGTTGAATAAGGAAGATTCAGTAGCTGTATACGCGTGGAAGAGCTAAAAATGGAAGAAAATACTCGCGAGAAGATATTATTCACTGTCGAGCAATGGCAGAATTTTGAGGAGTTTTTGTCGAGATTTCTTGCCCCTGTCGAGTATAAAAGAAGCTATTGGATATCACAGAAGGGTTACGGATAGATTGGGAGAGTTGCAGAGCACCAGAAAGCCAAGAAATCGAGTTGCAGAACTGCCATTGCTGCTGGTATGAAGAACACGAAGAACATCAACGCACAAGGGACCGTCGTTCTTCTACAGCGATAAACGACACTTAACCGAGGGTCGTAGTTTAGAGCAGACTTAAATCAACAAAGGACAACGACACCTCGCTTCAGAATAAGATCGGTTTGTAACAAATAAAACTGTTACAAACCCTGGTTTATAATTTCTTCTCCCTTTTCATCTTTGTAAACACCCTTTGAGCAATAATAATGAATTTTGAGCGTGTTTCCAACATGATGAGAGGCTAATTCTCCCACAACCAAGGCAATGAGGAAGCTATTTACGCATGAATAATTGGTAACTATCTTATTTTCTCTAATTTATAATTTATAATTCACTTGATCACTGCTTTTGCAGAGTTTTAAATTGTTCGCAAAATTCTTTTCATTAGTTGTGATTCAATTAGATAGGTTATGCTTTGTATTAATATAATCTATGCTTAGGGATACAATTAATTTTTGAGAATTTGTCTGATTATTTGTGAATTAAGAAACAAGGGATTTAAAAGATAATTAGAGTTTTGGGTTATTTACCGTTATTCATTCATGTGTAATAGTGAAATCAGTGTCTTGGTTATTTTCTCATATCTTGAATCAATTTTGTGTTAAGTTTTCTTTATTATTAATTTTTATAAGTCTAAAATCTTTTGCTTTCACAAGTCTCAACGAACCTTTTTACTACAACATTATTGAGTCACATCAACTCTCCCCCAAAATATTTCTGGTGTTAACCTACCGGCTATGACATCTTCACGTCTTGTTTCTTGGTACCATGTTTTGACAATGGATAGATCTTCAGCTGCGTCAAAAGTTGCCATGATTGTAATATGGGATATAAAATGAATTATAAATAGTAGAAGATGAAAGATATTCTTTTAACATTCATAAGGCTAGATGTGTGTAGTTTGGTGCAACAATGAGAACAGTTTAACCTCCATATGTAGATGAGAGTCCCAACGGCTCTTTTTTTCCTTCAAAATATGGCCGTTGAGATTAAGTGTAACACGAGTGTACAGATAAAACGTACATTGCGCAAACAATAAGGAACAACAATCGGTGAATAGTGATATAGTATTGTCTTTCGAATATAGTAATCGGAAGTTTAGTTTTTTTCCTAAATTTCCGATTGAATGCATTTTGAACTCAGAGACTTTAGTTTTCTTCAATAACAATATTCGGTAGAAATGTTTATTTTCTAACTACCGATTGAGTTTGTATTTCGAGGCACAAATATTTTTTTTTGAAATAAATATCCGTTGGAATATAATCGGTGGATAACTTAACATATTACTTTCTGATTCTAACCAAACTGTGTTACAAATTTGAAAATGTTGACATATTCGGTAGATTACATAGCACACTTACGCCCGATTGTTGTTAAAATTTTGAAAATTATAATGTTATATAACGATTATACTTCGACAATTCTATTACAGTGACTTTTGATTAGCTCCGTGGACGTCTTGGACGAGCCCTAAACGGATTAAATCTGTCCATCGCCTTAAGGATTCTGAAATGAGCTTCGTAACGGAAGTTTGATCTTTTCCATCTCCGCCATTCCCCGAGAGATCGTTCTATAACCTCATCATTGGTTTCACCCCTCAATCTATATTGATTCACAAGATAAGTTAAATGGACGAATTCTTCGACGTGTCCGTTTATTGAACCAATTCGGCAGAAAAGATCAGCGGAGTGACGGTTATTTGGGTTACCGGTGTCGACGCAAATTTTTTCGTGAATTCTCCCCAAATAACTCATACTCATTATACCTCCTTGCCTACGTTATTCTCCTCGCCTCGGATAGAATTGAACATAGCGCCTACATAAAGATAAATTTCATCAGTCGTGAACTCCATAGGATTAATGAATGGTTGGGCCATTATGTTGAAGATGATTTCTTTGATGATGGAGAGAATTAAAATGTATTTTTGTTGCATATAGGGTAGGAGGATACCCTCCTTATATAGATTATAGTTCCAGCGGCTCTTTTTTGTTGTTGAAAATATGGCCTTTTAGGCGAGGTGTAACACGAGTGGACGCAGCCTGTGACTCATCATCACATTAAATTTTTATATTCAGAAGTTTAGTTTTAACCGTTAATTGCCGATTATGGAACTTGTAATAATCGGAAGGACAAAATCACTCCCAAACCTCTGAATATGGAGTGGCTCAAAAATCTAAACCTGCCAAAATGCATATGTTTTGGCATTTTGGAACTACCATCAGCCTTGGAATTTCGAATTTCTTAACATTAATATTCGGTAGTCATTTCAATTCACTACACCATTTTTAGGATTTCGCAACAAAGTTTCGCAACGGCTTAATGTCGGTTGCGA
Organism: Papaver armeniacum; assembly: GCA_023531295.1. NCBI lineage: Eukaryota > Viridiplantae > Streptophyta > Magnoliopsida > Ranunculales > Papaveraceae > Papaver > Papaver armeniacum. Next base: position 46,051 of record JAJJWW010008289.1, on the reverse strand, counting down.
ATTTTCCGTTGCGAATTGCAACCCCAAATATTTCGCAACGGGTTTATGCCGTTTCGAAATTTGTAACCTCACAGGGGTGGTTGCGAATTGCAACCGCGCTCAGTTCAAGCGTGTGAACCGCTTGCTTGGTCGTGACACTAGAGCTGATAAACACGCCCCAGTCAAATTTCGGTCAAGACTACGGTTTTTATTTCCACCCTTAATCCAAGTCTAGGGTATATCCCACCCTCAGCTGAATTCTATCCTCATTTTTTCTTCCGCCACAACAGAGACTCAGCTCTCCTTCCCCGTCCTTCCCCCCTCTCCTCCATCTCCATCTCGATAAACCAGACTACCAGAGAGATTCAGCTCTCATCTCCCTCTCCATCTCCATCATCGTGTAGATCTGTATACAGGTACAATTTTTGAGGATGTTTTTAGATTTCGATTTCTAGGGTTTCAATGATTTCTAGGGTTTCAGAGATTTCATTTCTAGGATTTAGATATTTTGATTTAAGTTTATCGAATCCTAGGATTCCATTTAAGTTTTTCGTTTTTAGGGTTTAATGCTTGATTTCAGTTTTTTCGATTTCCCAAAAGCTTTTGTGAATCGATTCAGGTTTTTTTTTCTTTCCATGTTAGGGTTTGGGAATCGATTCAGTTTATTTCAGTTTAATGCTTGATTTTTTTTTCATAGTATCTGAATCTAATACCCCCTTTGTTTTTTCCATGTTAGGGTTTGTCAAGATTCAAGAACTGGTCAGAGTTGGTTCAGGAAGAACTAAAAGGTATATCAACTATGAAATTGTTGTGGTTATTTTCAAAGAGATAATTTCCATTTTATGGTTTGTTGTTTATCTTGAATCTAATGTTTTTTTTTCCATGTCTAGGTTTGTCAGGATTGAAGAACTGAAGTTCAGTTCATTAGAGTTTGAAGAAGAACTGGTGAGAATTGGTTTAGGAAAACTAAGAAGGTATATCCAACTGTTTTGATTTTGATTATGATAGAATCTCATTGAGCATGATAAAAATGGTCCTAGTGGTGAATCGCAAAAGCTACTTGTAGCTCATTCTCTCTTTGTTGAGAGAATGTTTCTGTCGTTAACCTAAGGGCTTCGGCAACCCTACCACTAGGATTCAGTTGAAGCTACATGTTGGAATTGAATTGGTGTACTTACAGAATTTTTGTGCAATCTCTTAACTAAGAAGTTTTTATAAGTTGTATGGTCTGAACTTAAGAATTTTTGTAAGATTTTGATTATGATAGAATCTCATTGAGCATGATAAAAATGGTCCTAGTGGTGAATCGCAAAAAGCTACTTGTAGCTCATTCTCTTTGTTGAGAGGATGTTTCTGTAGTTAACCTAAGGGCTTCGGCAACCCTACCACTAGGATTCAAATGAAGCTACATGTTAGAATTGAATTGGTGTACTTACAGAAAATTTGTATAATCTCTTAACTTAGAAGTTTTTATAAGTTGTATGGTCCGAACTTAGAAATTTTGTATAATTTACGAACTTAAAGATTTTTATAAGTTTGTATGGTCCGAACTTAATTATTTTTGTAAGTCCGATTTCGATTTTGATAGAATCTCATTGAGCATGATAAAAATGGTCCTAGTGGTGAATTGCAAAAGCTCATTGTAGCTCATTCTCTCTTTGTTGAGGGGATGTTTCGCTGTTAACCTAAGGGATTCGGAACCCTACCACTAGGATTCAAGTTGAAGCTACATGTTAGAATTGAATTGGTGTACTTACAGAAAATTTGTATAATCTCTTAACTTAGAAGTTTTTATAAGTTGTATGGTCTGAACTTAGAAATTTTGTATAATTTCTGAACTTAAAGATTTTTATAAGTTTGTATGGTCTGAACTTAATTATTTTTGTAAGTCCGATTTCGATTTTGATAGAATATCATTGAGCATGATAAAAATGGTCCTAGTGGTGAATCGCAAAAGCTCATTGTAGCTCATTCTCTCTTTGTTGAGGGATGTTTCTGTCGTTAACCTAAGGGATTCGGCAACCCTACCGCTGGGACTCAATTTCATGGAATGGATTTAGTGTAGTTTTAAATGATAGTATTCTTTGATTAATCTTATGTTATGTACATATCAAATTCTCATAGGTTCATGTTAGAGTTGTAGTAGATATCATATCAAAATATGCTGCTGATTTTGTATTGATGTAATGTATATACTCTCTGAATTTTAACATAGATCTGTCTTTAGGGTATGTCATCTACGGTTGATAAGGGATGGATGAAATGTCCTTGTAAGTCTGCTCAGTACATAGAAGGTGTTAGGTCATTTATAGAGTTTGCTAATAGAAATGGTGGCGAGGAAATACCTTATTCTCATGCCCATGTAATAGATGTAAGAATGGTAAAGGATTGGGGCCCCTTAGTGAAATTTCATTGCATTTGCTTAAGTATGGTATTCTTTCTACATACACGACATGGCGTTTTCATGGGGAAAAGTTAGAAGTAGCTGAGAATGTTAATGTAGGAGATGTAGATGTTGATCCCGCTATAGGTGGGGTGAAAATTTAGGAGATGTTGTTGAGGATGATGGTGCTGTTATAGTAGATGACAATATTAGAATAGATAGTGGGGTTCATAATGATACTGAACTAGGAAAAGAAAGAAAAAGGAATCTGTCTATGAGCGCAAAAGAACCGTTGTATCCGCTGTGTCCTAAAGGAGTGACAGATTGTATGCTTCTATCAAGTTGAATCACATAAAGACACAATATGGGTTTTTCGATAATGGTATGACTGCAATTTTAGAGTTGATGAAGGAGTTGCTTCCCAAAGAGAATACTCGCCATCTAAGTACCCGGATGAAAAAGATGATCCAAGATCTAGGAATGGATTATATAACATATGATGCATGTGTAAATGACTGTGTTTTGTATTGGAAGGATCATGCATCATTGGTGAAGTGTCCTGTTTGTCAAGAATCTAGGTATAAGAAGGTTTTTAATGATGAGAGGAAGCTTACTACTATTGCTCGTAAGACGGTTAGACATTTTTCGTTGATTACAAGGCCGAAAAGGTTTTACAAATAACCATGGATCGCGAGGCAATGACTTGGAATTCTAGAGCAAAATCGTATATAAACGTCATGCGTCATCCCGTCGATTCTTCAGCTTGGCGATGTGCAGATAGTTTTTCGCCAGAGTTTGCCAAGGAACCAAGGAATGTTACACTTGGGATATCAATCGATCGGTTTCAATCCGAATGGGTGTTTCGGTCTTGCACACAGTTGTTGGCTCTGATTATTTGTATTTATAATTTGCCTCCTTCGTTGTGTATGAAGCGGAATTCACTTTGTTGTCGTTGCTGATATCAGGCCCAAAAGCACCCGGTAAAAACTTTGATGTTTATTTAGAAATACTGGTAGATGAGTTGAAGAAGTTATGGGATGGTGTACTAGCATTTGACGCTTTCAGCAAAACTGAATTTTTGATGAGAGCACGGTTGTTGTGGGCTATTCACGATTTTCCAGCGTTAGGGACTTTAGCGGGATGTGTAACTCATGGATATTGTGCTTGTCCTACTTGTGGAGAAGGCACTGTTGCGGATTATCTGCCATTTACTAAGAAGATCTCAACAGGGGACACCGAAGATGGCTACCATCAAGCATAAGTATCGCGATGATAGGACAAATTTTGATGGACGTGTGGAGCATGGTATAGCTCCATGGCCACTAACAGGGCTACAAATACAAGAGATTGTAGGTAAAATCATTTCGAAGAAGGGCAAGAGAAAACAACCATCACAAGCAAGTCTCAAACGTAAAAGGAAAGCTGATACCATCAAGGTTAGTCCTCTGTCTTGTCTTCATTTGATTAATTAGATTGAGCTATGTTGTTTGCTTACCTTAAAATTTGTTTAAATGGATTGATTCTAGAGGGATGCTATATAGGTACCGAGTTTTTCTATTACAGTGATGAGCATGTTAATATATTTGAACCTATAGTGAATTTTTTGTGCAATATTGAATCGTTTGAAATTCAAGAACTTGACCCTTGTTCTTATGTTATCTATTTTCAGGAACTTGAAGATGACACCAATGTTGAAGATGAGGTTAATGACCATTCTCTGTTCACCCGAAGATCTATTCTCTTTGATTTGCCCAATTGGGGTTCAAATGCGATTCGCCATATTATAGATGTCATGCACACAGAGAAGAATATAATGGAGCATCTTCTGAATACTATGATGGGAAACAACAAGTCAAAAGATAGTCCTGCTGCACGTCAAGATATGGAAGATATGGGGATAAGAAAGAAGTTGTGGTTGAAAGAGGATGCTGAGACTGGTAGAACAACAATGGAAAAAGGATCATTTGAGATGACGAAGAAGGAGAAAATTGACTTTTGTACGCTTTTTGAAGAATCTAAGGGTACCTTCCTATTCTCTTCAAATCTTCGCAATCGCTGTCGGTGTTAATCCTCTGAGCTAAGGAATTTTAAATCTCATGATTACCATGTAGTAATGCAAAGCATTTGCTTCCGCTGGGCTTGGTTCATACTGCAACATCGCTACCTAAAGAGCTCCGAGTTTCTCTTCTCCTGATCAAGCATCTTTTTCAATATTCTCGTGCGCGAAGGTTGTAAACCGAGAACATCTCGCTAAAAGCAAAAGCCAGCCTTGTAGAAGCAATATGTGTTCTGAGAAACATTTTCCTCCGTCGTTCTTTGTTATCGGTATTCACTTGATGATTCATCTAGCAGATGAAGCTTTAATCTCCTATCCTAAGTGAGATTCAGTTTGGATGTATCCCTTTGAGAGGTAAAATTTCACAACCGACTTTGTTGTTTAATTAATGTATATAACCCGAGTAATGTCTAGAACTTGAGTAATTGATAATGTTGTTTAATGTATATAGCTTGAGTGGTGTCATGTCCTAATGACTTTGTTGTTTAATTGCTACTTTTTAGGTTAATGAAGGGTTTCAAAGGGTTGGTGCGAAATAAAAGGTATATTGATGGGTGCATCGCAAGAGGGTATACGCTGAGAAGCAAGCTTGTATGGCATGGAGGGTCTGTCAAGGGATGGTGATGGTACTCATAAGCATACTGCTGCATTTTTTGATGATGACGATGAGTTTGCTTGATGAGATGCCTTTAAGTAAAGCGAAGGATATTATTCTAACTCAGGTGCAGTTTGAACAAGCTCGCAAATGGCTTCTCTAAGTATGATGGATTAGATGATTGGCAAAGGTAAAAAATTTTAATTTTACACCTTTAAGTGTTTTAAGTACGATGGTTGCAATGAGTTTTAATTTTACACCTTTGAGCTGTTATATGTCTATCGATATAATTGTTTTGAATTATCTTTTAATTGTAGGAAGTATGAATCCTATGTTAATGGTCGAGAAACGGTCCCTCAAAGAGTTTTCTTTTTTGTGGTTACGTGAAGAGGTAACATATTAGCCTATATTATGTACCTTGACTCTCTTTACGTAATCTATGTAATTACAATTCATATTTTACTAATTAGCTTGATTTCACACATGTTCTCTTGCAGTTGTTAGAAGCTAATGAAGCAAACTCAACACTTTGGCGACTAGTGCATGGACCTCTTCAAGGCGCAATGTATAAGAGATACCAAGTGAATGGATTTACTTTTTGTGTTTGAAGATTACGAGGGGTTGGTTGTGTCACAAAACAAGGTGTGTCGATGAAAGCTATTACAAGTTATAGAGCGAAGTCAACGGACACAAGTTACAAGGAAACAAAATGACCTATTATGGAGTCATTAGGAAGATTATCAAGCTGAATTTTATGGAATTTGAAGAAACCGTATTTTATTGTGATTGGGTGAAGGTTGAAGACAAGACTAATGGGTGCAAGGTTGATGCAATTACAAAATTGATAAAGGTTAACTTGTCCAAGATGAAAAAGCATTAATGGAATTATGGATGAGCCATTTATTCTTGCATCTGAAGCGACGCAAGTTTTCTACTCAAAGGATGTGTCCGAAAAGGGTGGTCTTTGGTGTTGCATTCATCTCAAGGATTGACTTCCTCTATAGATAGTATTGAAATTCCTAGCATTTATCACCAACTCTTACCGACAATGAGAGTTTAGAGAAGCTTATATGTGTTGATTATGTGGTTTAAAGTTGTGTGATTAGGGATATTTTTCTCATGGATTATCTTATAGGTTCTACTTGTTCTCTTTTCTCCCGATTTCGTGTTATCACTTGTGCATTCTTTATAGCTTCGTTTGATATGTTTATGTGGATAGTGACAAAGGCTATCCCTTATAGGTTTAACTTCTTTCTCACATAGAACTTGGTTGTTATTTTGTAGGTTTTTATGGCAGCAAGTGGAAGTAGATGAGAATGGTCTTCCCATTTCCGCAAATGCAACACAATACCTAGCCCGAAAGGCGCCTTGACTCGTACTCATGTCCCCATCTCATTCAAAACATGGAAGCATGTGCACCATTCTTACAAAGATGATATTTGGAAGGAACTGCAGGTTCATATTTTTGTTCACGCTTTTATTAAGATATTTTGTTTTTGGTGATGATTTGATTCTTTCCTTTTGGTTTGATCACTAAAATGATGACATAAATGTATTATGTATTAACTAGCTCTACATACATTCTAAATAACTTTTTTTCTCGTAAAGTATATCCTTTACCCGAGCCTTGTAAGATTAATGTGGTTAAGTCGATGGCTCCTATATGGAGGAGACGCAAGCATGAGTTACGATATGCTTATTATGATCCCTATCCAACTCATGAGGAAAGGATTGCACATATTCCTCCCGTGTACCAAGAGGAGTGGATAGAATTCTTTGAATGAAAACACTCTTAAACAACAGGAAAGTAGAGCTGAGCACAAGAGGAAGCGACAGCTGTATGACCACTCTCACACCTCCTGTCGTAAACCTCATTCTTTGGTCAAAGCCGAACTCGGTATGTATATTGATTTCAGTATTATGAATCTCAAAATATGTCCATTATGATTAGTCTTATCCTTTTTTAGATTGATTCATACAAATCGACTCATTATATTGGTAGGAGCGAGAATCCTAATGTGGAAATCACCACCTCTGATGTGTGGATTAAAGCTCATACTCAAGAGGGAGGGCAATTCTACCTAGTGCGCAAAAATACTTTGTGAGTCGCCTTGTGTTTTATCCGAACTTTAGTACTCATATGTATACTATCTACTAGTCATTTATATATTTTATATCCGACACATGCACTGTTATGCTCAACATGGCGGGATGAGCTTAAGAAGGTGCAAGAAGATATCAACTTAAAAGTCTGCAGTATTCCTATACCGTACATAGATGTAGTGACTAAAGCTTTTGGGAAGGAATGTAGAGGACGGGTTCATGTTTGTTGGTCCTGTTACTCAGACACAATATGATTGTTCTCACATCGCGCGTGCCAAAGTACAAGAATTGAAATCCAAGGATGGAGTCATCAAGCATCGGTTGGAGGAGCTAAGTACCAAGGTGGAGGTTCGATCACAAGTTTAGGATCGTATGTAACATTGTGAAGGAAATTCAAACTGCGATGCCAGGGTCGGGTTGTTGCATCAAACAACAGCAGTTGTTCACAACGTCACTCGACCTTCTCCTATTCGAATGATTCACTTGCTCAAACACCTACACCGCTCAAACACCTTCACCCGCTCAAACACCTTCACCAGGTCAATCATCGCAGCAGTAATGAAATGCCTCCATGTTCATTGTTGAACCTTGATGATGAAGTTATTGCTGTTGGTAGGCTGTGACTGGTGCCATGGGACGTATGTGTCACGGATGTATTGTACCATCTAATCTTGGAAAGGTGATGGTGGACAAAAGTTTCCTCCCAAATGAACCAGTCCAAAGCTAACACGTTTGTTTCAACCTTTCAAGATGTTGGAATTGGTGGGTACGTGCTTCATCCAAAGAAGTGCATCGAAATGACTAGTCCTGGTCGGCGGTCGACTTACTTTTTGGATATATCTCAGCCATCGTATATAATGCTCGATAATCACTTTATTAACAAACATATATGGCTTTATCTTTTTTTTTTTTTTGTTATATATGTTCACACTTTTGTAGATGTGCATGCTAACATGTAGATTCTTATGCAGCTTGTGCATAATGAAAACTCTCAGGCAGTTTGTCACTTTTTTTTTGCTTTTTGGAACACTTTTGTACATGTGCTTAGCATGCTAGCATGTAGATTCTTATGCAGTTGTGCATAAGGAAGAATCTCAGGCAGATTCTTATGCAGTTGTGCATAAGTAAGACTCTCAGGCAGTTGTGCTTAAAAAATTTGAATCATAATGTATCCATGTGAACCGGCAAAATATTAATATATATATAATCGCTTTTCTTTATGGATGTTTGTGGTTTGGGTTCTGTTGTATTTTGTTGCGCGGTGATTGTAGTGCGGAGTCAAATTGAAGCGGTAGTAGCCACCCTGGGAATATCAAACCCTGGTAAGTATACTTCCTGTGCTTATGCTTATCATATTGAGTACAGACTTATGGATATTAATTTTTTTTTATATAATCACTTTTGAGGTACTATGCTGTTCATTATGTTGCTACGGACTATGCTGTTGGTGACCTTACTGGGAAGGTATATTGCTGCTACTTTCACACTTATCAAATCTCCAAGGCAGGTTCATGCAATTCATCTCTTGTAGTAAGTTACCAAATCTACTCTTCATGTTTTTGTAGATGTATAGATCATGTGTTGGTTTGCTGTGATACTTGTACTTCAAACTTTCAATTTCATACCTGGTTTATTGTTACGTTTTGGTGGTGCTGGTGGAGGACTTGGTTTATTGTTACGTTTTCTGAATGTTGCATAATTAGGTCCTGAAAATTATTGATGATCCAAATTTTCTTGTTGTTTGTACATGATGAACACCTTGCTGATTTTTACGAGTTCTGCAAAGGGTTGGAGCATTGGTTTTTTGAGGCTTCTTTAAAAAAATTTGATATGCATTTGAATGTTTTTGTATAGGAATGGATAATGCTTTGGTGTTTTGAACCGAAGTGGAAGAAATGGAATGCTAAAGAACTTCGAATTATGTCGGCTGGGATTACACAGGTAGCTTACACTTCTCATGTTTATTATCTTGTTTTGATTCAAACACTTCAAATAAGAAAGCCACGGTACTTTAAAGCTCGCATTCAAAGTACCATGTTCTGTCTGCTAACTTGTTATGTCTTTTCTAATAATGTGCATTGACTTTGTAATGAGCACGCATTGATTGTTAATTGGTAAAGATAGTTCCAGGAATTTACTGGCATGATAAGTATAATTGTTGTGGCATGATAAGTAGTGTAGTAAATGACTGCATCTTTTAATCATGTTTGAATGACCAACATATATGTACAATGATCAGACACTGGGTATCATAGTAATGAATGAATGAATGAATATAAAATGTGTGGCCAAGTCTTGGATTTAGATTTTCAAGTGTCTGGTCAAGTGTCAAATGATGGATATGATCCATCCAGAGTTGTGTGTAAATTTGAAGACAATGTTTCAGTGATGATCTCAGTTTCTGAGTTGGACTAGTCATTTTACATAGAACTCAAATGCGCGGTTTAGCATTAGGATAAGAGGAGAAATGTAAGGTCATAAGAGCCACTTTTAAATTAGTATTTTGAACTTGATAATTAGATAAATTGTGGTCTCAGACTAGTGTTGTTTTAGATTAGTAAATAATGGTTGAATCTTCTTCATTTGTAGCCTATTAGTACTCTTCGACTCAATCTTTATAAGCATACTAGATATCTGATTAGAAGAATTTGTGATGCTTTGTTCGCAGTTAATTGAATGATGCTTTTTGTTGTGAGATCGGAAAGGTTGAAGAACAAAGCAAAAGAAAGCAACAAGCCATTAGGTCCCTTAGCAACTGCAAGATTTGTAAGTAATAATGTAGTATCTCCTTATAGAAATTTAAGTTAGAAGAACTTAGGAATTTCGTAACTTTATACAAACTTAACTTAGGAACTAAGTATGTTTATGTGTATGTCCATTAAATGAATGACATAGTTTGTATCAAATACTCATACTTATTAACTTCAATTGAAGAATTCTTTTTCATAATGGTAAATGTGGAATTGAAAGTGTAGAAGTTTGTATATCTCGTGGAATGGTGAATATGGGAATCGGGTAACTGGATGGGGTAAATATGGGGGAATGGATTTTGACCAGTCAATGAAGACTGACCTTTTTTTTTTCTGTTGCAAAAGCTTAGCAACGCCGATGTTATGTTGCTAAATTAGAACCAGAACCAATAAATTAGAACCAACCATAGTTCCTGGGTAGGGGTATTCCTGTAATTAGAAATTAGCAACTACAGACCTTGGTTGCGAATAAACTACGCCGCAACGGCACAAGATGCTGCGAATCTCCGTTGTTGACCAAGAATCGCAACGGAGCTTATGCCGCTGCGAAAACTGCAACACCGTGTTTTGAAACGCTCAACTCCGCGTTGCCTGACCGCAACGTCCAGGGTCCGTTGCTAATTCCTAAAAATGGTGTAGTGATTTTATGGCTTCCGAATATGGAGTGGCTCAAAAATCAGATTTCAGAAAAACTTCAAAATTTTCATATTTTGAACTTGTAATAATCGGAAGGAAAAAAGTCTCCCAAACCTCCGAATATGGAGTGGCTCAAAAATCTAAACCTGCCAAAATGCATATGTTTTGGCATTTTGGAACGACCATCAACCTTGGAATTTCGAAATTCTTAACTACTATATTCGGTAGTCATTTCAATTTTATAGCTTCCGAATATGGAGTGGCTCAAAAATTCTTGTCATAATCGGTAGATATATAAGTTAACATGACCTCCGATTGTTACAAGGGACTGATAAATCTTTATGATTTCCTACCTTCGGAAGATGTTTATATTAAAGTATCTCCCGATTGTCCATCAAAATTCAACAGTTTCATGATGTTATATTTTAGCAACTTGCAAATCATTGTTAAATTCATACTACCATTCATACTCCATAAAACTAAACATTCACAAACCATAACGTCATTTAAGAAATTAAAATCCCATCCAAACCTGAAAAACTACATAATCCAACACAAACTATAAATACTATGAAACGGCATAATCCAACACAACACAAATCATTGTCATTTATTTGGTCTTCTTGACTTTACGACCGTGACTACCTCCAAGACCTGCACAACCACGAGTTTGAGCACCTTCAGTTGGAGCAGCTTGAGTTGGAGCATCTTCAGTTGGAGCACCTTCAGCGCTCGGATAAGCTCGAGTTCTTTTACCCGTCTTGGATACTTCCATCTTGGGCGGAGCCTTCTTCGTGACTTTATCCCCAAACTCTTCTGCATAATCTTCATTATCCATATTATCAACTAGGTCTTTAGCCTTTTTTATCTTCTCAACTGGAACGGGGTCTCCGTTCCTCATGCATGCAGTTAACATGTTGGAAACACGCTTGAACCTATTCACCTGTTTTTATACATAATGACATAACATTAAATGGTTATTACTTAAGATTTATAGCCATAATATAAAACAAAAAGTGTATAAGAATATGCACCAGTCTATCATAACCATTTGGTTTGTCTTTGATGTACAATTATAACTTGACCCCGCCGAAGTAGTCTTTGATTTAACTTCACGGATAACCAAAGGATGGGATATGTTCCTATACCAACTCATATAGCCTGGAGAATTTTCATCACCTCGGGTGAAAGGTCTACCAGTGTTGATAATGAATTCAGTCCTCTTATCCCAGTTATTAAGAATAGATGGTGGGCCTGAGTGAACTATCGTGAGATTGTCACCACTAGAAGAGCATAACTCCAACTCCAATTTGTAGTAATCCCCGAAGTGATCCATTGGTTGATGTTATATATACCCGTGTTGTCGCATCACCCTAAAGGGGTTGTACATCACATATCCTGTTGGGTGCCACAAAGGTCCAAAATAAAGGGACAAGTCCGACCGAACATTTATATGCCCACCAGCTCGGTATTCCTTGTATGGATCAAAGCATACATCCGAGGCCCTCATTTGGTCCATAATCTCCCTCATGCGAAGCAACTGATGCTCTTTTGTCCTAGAACGGTTGTCTTCGAAGATATACTTTGTTCCTCTAGGAATACCTTTGCGCCACTCCGGGTTCTCTCCGGCCAAATTTAGGATAGGGAAGTGGTCATAGATCCATGCCTATATAGATAAGAAACCAAGTATTAGTAAATGGATTTCAAACAATCGGAAGTAAAAGTAAATAAATTGCAAACGAATATACATAATCGGAAGACAATGACTACCGAATGCACAATATTCGAAGATTAATTCTAAGTAATTTCTTCCGAATATGCAACATTTGAAGTTCAGTAAACTCTAACTTTTTGTCCTATATAATCGGTAGTAATTGCTCAACATTAACTTCTGATTCTAAATAATCGGAAGTAAAACTCATTAATATGTTTTTGAATAAACAACATTCGGAGGTTAAATCTGTGTATATTCTACCGAATATGCATCATTTGGAGTTCAGTAAACTAGAGTTTTTTTGCCTATATAATCGATAGTAATTTCTCAACATCAAATTCCGATTCTAAATAATCGGACGTAAAACTCATTAATAAGTTTCCGAATAAACAACATTCGGAGGATACAACTATGTATATCCTACCGAATATGCATCATTTGGAGTTCAGTAACTAGAGTTTTTTGCTTATATAATCGGTAGTAATTTCCCAAGACTAAGGAATTCTAAACAATCAGAAGTAAAACTATGTAATCTGTTTCCGAAAAAACTACATTCGGAGGTTAAAACTGTGTATATCCTACCGAATAACTATAGATTGACTTATACAGTTAAAAAAAACCCTGCAATACAGCCAAGTTCCCGGCAATTTGGCAAGTTCCTCGCCTCGACGCCTTTCTCAACTCTTCCATCAAGAATGCTAGGCATGCCGTGCCCCAAGAGTAGTCACCGACTTCATGGAGAGGATCCAAAAGTTGTATGAGGTTGGCGTCGATCCGGTTTCCAGAAGTATTAGGGAAAATGACACATCCCAATACACAAAGCAGATATGCGGTGGCCGCGTGATCCACTTGCTCATCAGTTAACGTTCCTTTTTGTTCCTTTTTCAAGGTGCCTCGGAACTTATCCATCAAAATAGTAGTGTTGATCTATCTAGTTCTGTAACTTGCATGCCTCATGAACTCTTATCTTGATGTCTCTTCATCCCAACCTAAGCACTTTTTAGTTAGAGCATAAAGTTGTTCCCAAGATAACTGCTTGGTGTAGTTCAACTTCACAGCTGTGCCTTGGTCAGGGAGGTTAAGAATCTGCAGAACATCATCCGGGGTAATCGTCATCTCACCAAACGGCATATGAAAGGTGTCGGTCTCAGGATACATTCTTTCCACGAACGCCGATATAGCCACACGATCATGTTCGAACATTGAATTCTTGGCAGCAGCAACTAACCCCGAGTTGGCTATAATAGTCTTGAACCTTTCACATTCACCGGATAAAGGCCAATCAAGCATTTTTGTTGGTGCGGCGGTGGGTTTGAGTAGACGAACTGCATCTTGATGATACTATTAAACATACGAAAAATGTTTAAGGTACATACAAAAACCCTTAATACAACTATTACGTTAATAAAAAGGATACGATTATTGTTACCTCGGTTTCATATATGTCTTTGGCCTAGGAGTCTTTGTATCCAAATAGCAATTTTCCACCATCCGCCGGTAGCCCAAGGATTTTTCCTGGTGGATTATCCCACACCTTCAAGACATCAGGGACAAGATGTGATGCTTTCTTAGCAATGTCCTTCTTTCCATCTTCTCCTCATTTTTTGTCTTTTTTGGTACCACTTGGTTGTCCTTCTTCTTGTACTGTTGGCACTGGATTAATTGGTTCAATTTCTTGTTGGGATTTAACTTGTGGAGCACTTTGTTCTACACTACCTTGTTCAGTGCCTTGTGGAGCAGTTGGTTAATTACCTTGTTGAGTTGCTTGTTGAGTGGCTTTTGGAGCAATTGGTTTATTACCTTGTTGAGAACTTGAATTTCCCTTGGCACTCCTTTCTCTCCTAGCACTAGCTGACACTTTCTTTCTCCCTTCTCGACGAGGCCCTAAGTCGCCTGTTTTGGGGGCTTGCTTAGCTCGACTTTTCCTAAACAACAAAATAAGGAACGTTTACAAACTATACAATCGGAAGCCAAAATATACAAACACAACCCGAATATAAATAATCGGAAGCAAAAGGAAACATTTTGTTTCCGAATACATAACATTCGGAAGATAAGCAAATTTATTTGCTACCGAATACTCATCAGTTAGAATTCATTGATAATATTTTCTACCGAATATATACTGGTTTCAAAACTATTTCAGTTGCAACATTTTACAATCGGACGTATATAACTTATATTCTCTTCCAAATATAAGTTGGCCCCAAAATGGGATTTTTCCTAAATCACAATTATTAGAATATTCAAAAATATATATATTCGGTAGTAAGTGTACCTCCAAATATATATTCGGTAGTAAGTGTACCCCCGATTACTGTGTCTCTACATCAAGATATTCGGAAGTCGAAAAATTCATTAAACTACCGATTATAACCATTTTGTTCACTGGAAGATATGACCAACAATATTCGGAGGGTAACCTATACATATATCTCCTGAATACTGTCTATGTTCTTCAGAAACGAAGAACACGACTACATTCGGAAGTCAGTTAGCATTTATATCTACCGAATCTGGGTAAATACCCGAAAACCCTAGAATTTTTTTTTCTCGTTTCGTCGAATTAAAGCGAAATAAACCCAAAAAATGATAGAGTCTTACCTAATTGGGGCCATTTGAAGTTGCCGGAGTGTTTGACTATCAGATTCGCCACCACCAACTACATCCGCGGCTTCGTGTTCTTCGCGTTCTTCGTCATTTTCAGCAACAATTTCTTTATTTCTTGCTAGAATTCCAATATGTGGATCCACACCGCGAACTACGTTTTTCGTTCGAGCTCCTTTGGGTTTATCTTTTATAGACATTGTTGATAAAATAAATCGACGATGTTTTGATTTTACGATTCACGACGATGAGTTGAATTGAAGAACGAGGGGAAAAAAAAATTCCTCCACAATCGGGAGAGAAGGGAAGAGCAGAAGAAGAATAGTTGAAATGGGTTGAAATGTTTTTGATTTGGTTTTTATTTTCTTTTTACTTGAAGGCCATTTAGTTAACTTCAATGTCCTATAGGGTATATCCCTTATCTAGTGCCCTTTGGTCAAGTATAAATTGTTGGCCCTTAATTCCTTTTGAGTGGCCCCTAAAAATGCCAGGTATAAATTGTTGGCCCTTAATTCCTTTTGAGTCGCCCTTCACAAGCGCGATGACCAAGTTTACTCCAGGCCATGCTATCTCGGCTGCTATCACTCGTAAAAATAATAAATATTTGGGAAAATGCTCTTTGCATGGTTATGGGTTTGGTGTTTTGGCCTTTTCCACTTTAGGTGAGCTCGGTGCGGAAACAATTTCTTTTCTTAAGAGATTGAGAAATTGCATGGCTAGGCATGATGCTAATTTCAAGTTAGGCAATTCTCTTTTCCATAGGTTAGGAATTGTTATTCAAAAAGGTGTTGGCGCTCAGCTTGTTACTAGGCTGCCCGCTGTTCCGTGTAATATTGATCTTCTTCTTTAATAATATCTTTAAGCCCGGGTGGCGCCTTTTTTTTTTGAATCCTGAAAAACAAACTATTTGATCATATCTCCTAACGGACTTGATAGTTAACCACTCTAGACATATTAACTAACACATGCTAGTTACTCACACTTATACAAAAACACAATTCTATTCTCCAACAATATCTAACTCATTGAGTTGAGACCTAGCTCAGCGATCAAATAAGAGTGACACTTAACAATTGTTACGTGTCAGTGTGCTAAGCCGCACGGATCCTAAACGACATATTACCAGTCCTACATGTGACATGCACTTACCCTTCACGGCAAGTGTATACAGTTTTAGTGTCTGTCTTCTTACTTAGTGTGAGAGAGTCGAACACATAACTCCTCTCGCCGGCAACCACATGTGTTTGGGAGCATTTGTACAATAGACGTAGAATATACCATAGTTGGTACATCCAATCAAAAAATGAAAAAAAGAAGCAAGGACAGGTTCTATGTTTTGATGGGCTACGTTCAATCCATCTAAAACATATTGGTTAGTTGGAGGATGGTTGTTGCAGGCTTCCAGCATACAAAGTTTTATTCAGCTACCCATTTTGTCTACCAAGTCATGAATCACCAACCACATTTGTATACGAGTCACCATCTCTATATGCTGGGATTTTTTAATGGGTGATCGACCCATGCTATATGAAATGATGAGACCAAGCTTTCGAATTAAATAACAATGGCACTTGTTATGCGCCAAGGTGCTTACTTATCATCCCCAGCCGCATCGATCTAAAAAACGACAAGCAGCTAAACGATCCTACATGTTTCTCGAGAATCCTACATGTAGTTGTTTTATTGTATGTCTTCTTGCCCATCAAATGTTATTTTCTACGGGACCACAGCATATAGAGACTGTGAGAGAATCGAACACCTTACTACCCCCGCCGGCAACTACATGTGCTTGAGATGGTTCTATTCTTGACGACAAAAGTTTCACGAGTGTGGTAGGTTTAGCATTTTTCTAGTTCTAATTTTTAAACAGAACTGGCAGGAATGGCAAGTTCTTTCGTTGTCCGCTAGGGTACTCCGCCTTGAGAATGATAATTTTATCTCAAATCAAAAAAAAAAAAAAAAAAAATACTTTCAAATTTTACTAACGCCAGTTATTTAAAACCGACAAAATTTAGTTCTCTTTTAACTGTTGTCTGTTGGTTATAAGAAACCGGCTGATTCAGCTGATAGGAGATATTTGGAAACGAATTGACATCGGTTGGATGTTCTTAATTGATTGGTTCAGGCACTAAGGCACGCATCTCCTCCCACTAGTCTTGTAAATTGTGTAGTCAGCAAAAATTTGGGATCTTTTTGGCAAGGCTTGAAAGAATGGGCTTTACAAAATCTCAGTGGTAATTTAGCCCATCTAAGTATTTTAAGCTCACCTGGGGCATATTTTCTGGGCAAGAACTGGCACGACCAGCATCGAAGAGGACTAGTGTAATGGGGCGGGACCTTGAATCCCATCCCCTCCCCGTTCAAGAAAATAAAAAGTCATCCATACATGCTACCCATAATATTGTAACAAATACTAGTATTTAGTATTTTCATACAGTGTTATCAAGTATACCCGCGTGCAAGAATTTGCATGAATATGTGGGCAAGACCCGACATAATAACTAGCATGAAAGCCGATTATTGAGAATGATTACAAGAACTTTATAGGATTCGGACTATTTGTCATGGTGAATCCAACAATTTTGTTATATAAAGTGGGAAGTTACTTTCTATGGATTGGCTTTAGACTAGATATATAGTACCTAAGTAGTACCCTAGTGCCCAGTCGGGATGAAAAAAATGAATACTCAGTCATATCATGGGCATAACCTCAAAAGAAGAACGATTTTTCGGGGACCAGGGTTCTATTTTTAGAGTAAGTCTTATGGTGGAATCCAAGCTATTCCAAGTGTGGAAAATCCATGGAATGTCAAGTCTAATGGCTTCCAAGTTGGGGTCTTCCACAGAAAATCCAAGCAACCTTCCATGGTTTCGTGGAAGGGTTCGTGGAAATCATAGAAACGCCATTAAGAATAGCGCTAAACGCCAATAAGAATAGAACTAAAAAAACGCCATTAAGATTTGCGTTTTTTTTTATCCGTAGATTTGAAACGAGTTGTTGAAATCTAACGGCTGAGAAAAAAACGCAATTGTTAATGGCGTTTTTTTAGAGCAATTAAGAATTGCGTTTCTGCTATTCCACCATTACACTTGCGCTTCCATCCACACTTCCAAGTGCTGAGGTGGCGTGGAATATGGAAGATGGATGGATTCCACCATAAGACTTGCTCTTAGTAAGCCATTTAAGAGTAAAGTGAAGACATCCCTTATCCAAATATTTATGTTAATACCAAAATTACCCTTCCTAATTAAGTTTGTGTAATGATTAGTTAGTGTAGTCATTAGTTAGGTTAATTAGTGATTAGTGTAAGATAAAATTCAATATTATTTTTCTTAAAATTAAGTTATTGAAAGGGAAGAAGAAGGAGAATATAAGGCCTCTTCCTATGCACATGCCAAAACATGGTATTTGGCATATATGCACCCACTATGGGTATGCCAAACTGCCAAACTCATATGCCAATATGTTTTTCCTGGCATATAGGCATACACGACAGAGTTTCCAGCGAGCGATAGAGTCTCGGTCGCTCGATGGTCAAAGAATCATTCGATGGTCATTCAATCGACAGCGACAGTCAAGCTATCGTTCGATACTATGATAATCGCTCATCAGATCTTCATCTAACGGCTACAATTTCCCCCTACCGGATTTCAACCAATTCCAACCCAACTTCAAATTCATTTCACCATGCATAGTGCATAACCGAAGTGGATTTGACTACGAGGAAATAACATGGATCATGATAGCGTATTTCCACATACCTACTCAAGGTGAATTTTTAATGAAATGTAAATCTGGTTTCAATCAATATTAATTTAAAAGATAGTTTCCATTAATCTAAAAAAAACAAAATTACATTTCACATTTCAACTAAAAGAAAACATTTTAACTACTCATTTCCTTGTCCGTTTCCTCCCGGACCAAAGATCCAATTGCCTGTATTTTCTGGATCCATAGAGTTGTTCAACAAACTAGTTAAGGTGCCGGGTTTGAGACCGACTTGGTGGTTGAGTCTCATCAGAATCACCATAACCTTGATAAGCAATGGGAGTACGGGGTACAGGAACATTATACAAATCTTGAAATGCGTGTGAATGATATTGTTGCTGGAATGGTTGAAATGCTGATGAGGTTGAGGCAATTGGGGTATACAGATTCGTTTGCCTAACTACTTCCATGTTCACACCACCACCTGGAGTTAACATGTCAGTTTGAAAATGACTAAACATACGTGTAGGAGTTGTATCCATGACAATGTTTTCTTCAACACCTTGTACTGCTTGACTTTCTAACACCATGTTTGGAGTTGAACTTTCTGGTACCTCCTCCATATGACGACGTCTCAATCTTCTTTCACCACTTTCCTGACTTCCACGACTTTGATGACTTCGAAAACTTTGCTGACTTCCACTGGTACTCAATCCTCTACCAGCTCCAACACTGGGACTCATGTCATACATCATGCTTTCCCTCAATCTTTGCATCTGCTCCAAGTGCATATTCTGAAATCCATGAAGAAGAGCATCATAATTGTTACATCGGGTCTGATACTCCAACTCTGTAGCATTGACCCCGAGGTATGGATAAGTCCGAGTAGGTGCACTAGAAACAATTGGATAAGTAACAATCTCTCCAGATGTGCTGGATATAGTCTTTACTTCCCAAGAAAATGGTGGCATGTATGACGATGAACTTTGAGAAGGATATGCAAATACGTCACCCGTCTCTCGTGGAGGTTGGGAAGGAAGAAATTCATTGTCAAGTGGCAACCTACCTAAAGTGGGAAATCCATCCGACCCAAACTTTGCGGTTGCATGGAAATATTTGGCTTGAAAATAGTATTAAACCAAGATAGGTACTCATTTCTCGTCCATCGGCTCCTGGATCAATTCATCGCCTTCTTGCCAACGATGACCTTCTCTTATCAATTTGAAGTAATCGTCTGCTGAAACATCTCAGATCTTGATAAGGGTTGACAACTATCACTGATCTCCCTTGCAACAGAAGAAGCTGTCTTTCACCATAATACCAAACACCCTTCTCAGAAATAGGGTTGTATAACACCATCCTTCTAAGGCTTAACTCTACCATTGTCTGACCTAGTTCTTCTTGGAACTCAGGTACTGCTTCATATGGCCGTGAGATAAGGTTATGGCTTGTTCTACTCAACTGTTGAATCTTATGAATAATAGCAGTATGTTGACCATCTTCAATATGTGCAGCTTCCCAATTCTCAGAATCATACTTTCGTATGATCGGA
This sequence comes from Papaver armeniacum, assembly GCA_023531295.1. Lineage (NCBI taxonomy): Eukaryota > Viridiplantae > Streptophyta > Magnoliopsida > Ranunculales > Papaveraceae > Papaver > Papaver armeniacum. The sequence continues at coordinate 25,967 of JAJJWW010008289.1, read as the reverse complement.
AATATATTCGTATAATTCTTAAGAAAAGGTTTCGAAACACGGAAATATGTATACCACCAATACTGAAAATAATAACATTCAAAAGGTTAATAACTTTTCCATATGAAAATGACAAATAAATACATAATGTGAAAAAGATTGGTTCTTACCTCCGAACTCCCTAGAAAGCATTAAAACTATCTTTATCACACGTCGAATTATCACTTAGGGCAATGTAAATCTCGATAAAATCGCAGTCCCCAATCATATGTTGGTGCTTGCTCTAAATCTTCTAATGCTTCGAGAAACCCAATTAACACTACTGATCTAGCATTTGGAAACAGACATTGGCCCAGTGTCCACAATACAAACAGACGTTCTAGCTCCTCAAAATGGTCGGGATCAAATATTGATTACCAGCTTCCCTGTTTTCATTCATTCTTACAGCATAACGCTGAAAAAACTTTTCAACCCAGACACCTTCAACCCATACGCTTTTAATTGTCTATGTGTAGGATTTCCTCCTAATTCATTTGAGTATAAAGGAAGTCTTTCTTTCCATCTATCTTCTGATAACCACTTTAGTCTATTAAATGGAATTAAGTTCCCTTGGCATGGAATTCCGGTTAACATGTATAAATCTATCGGTGTAACTCCTATTAACAATAATTATTCATAATTAGAATTTGTTGATTTTTATGAAACAAAACACATAATCTAAAAATTAAATTACTAGAAAAGACTGACTTACCGCATTCAAAGTCCTTGAAAAAGAACGTGTTTGTAGTCTTCCACCATCGTTCTAATATAACTTGAACACCTTGAGTCCTGTGGTTTCTAGGTTGTATTTGATATAGATGTCGCCAAGGATATCTTCTCACTCTCTCTTGAACAACAGGAGGAAGTAATTGAAAAATTGTTCGTAACTCACCATCCACCTCTTAGATGTATAGCGTTACATCGCCCCTCATTATCGAAAGGTGATTAGAGAATACACCTTCACCGGCTACTAGTCTAACATTATTAAACTCATAATTTGTATCCACAACAAAACTTACTCCACCGCTCGGGGTACTAGTAGATGCTTTCCTTTTTTGTTTCTTTTTTTTCTCTCCATATCTCGTTTAAGATAATCGTTTTGAAACAAAAGTTTAAAGAAAATCGCGTGGTTTTCAGAAGGTTTTCAGAAGAAGAATTGAGAAGAGTTTAGAAGAGGTGGAAGTATAGTTGCGGTATTTATAGGCGTCAGAAACTCGAACGGTGGCGATATTGTCAATATCGCTCGCTAGGGATTCGATCACTCAGCGGTTTCCCCATAGTGGCGCAAATGGTTTGGCATGCCACCTGGAATGCCAAACACCATTTTTTTGGCATGTGCATAGGAAGAGGCCTAAGAGTTGGGAAAACTCAATTATTTTTTTACTTTTTGAATCTGAACCTTCAAACCACCCAAGCATACTTTAAATTTAGTTTTTTGTTGCTTGAATTGGCCAGACTTTTCTGAAAATAAGAAATTTTATAGCTTGAATGGGTTAAGTCAAACAAGTTCGGCTACAATATCTGAAGAACAGGTAGCCGAACTTATTTGGAAGTGTAGTTTCGGCTATTTTTCCCTAAGACGCAGGTAGCCGAACTCGCTTTTTAATGGAGGTTTTGATGAGTTCGGATAACAGGTTCTGGGACAGGTAACCGAACTTTTATTCTAGAGTATACAAAGTAATGTTAGGTTTCCAACATTAATTTTCAGCTAAACCGAACTCAATATCAGAGTGAAGTTCGGTTAGCCGAAAAAATACTCAAATAAATCGAACTCAACATATGTGTTTGCAGAGTAGAGTTCGGTTAGCAAAAAAAAATTTTGCGAACCAACCAAACTCAACATATTGATTTTCAGAGAAGGGTTCGGTTAGCAATTTTTTTTTTTTTTTTTGCGAACCAAATTAACTCAAAGATTTGTTGTTCTAATACAAGTGTTCGGTTAAAGGAATTTTTTTCCAATTAACCTAACCAACCGAACGCAACACATTGGTTTACAAAGAGGAGTTCGGTGAAAATATTTCTTTTGCGAACCAACCGAACTCAGAGTTCGGTTATGAAAAAATAAATTCGTGATAACCGAAGTGTTCTTTGTGTTCTTGGTTTCAGAATGTTCGGTTAGCAAACTAGGTTTTTTTTTAAACAATTCCTAACCGAACATGCCACTGTAACTTCCATTTAAACCATATTTTGATGATTTCTGCTCAATTTTCTCGATCAAAAATGAATTAAAAGTGATGGTTTTTTCAATCGAACAAGGAACTTCAAGGAAAGAGAGAAGAAGAAGAAGAGGAGATTTTTTTTTTCAAAACTAAAAATTTCCGGTGCCCCTCTTACCTCTGTTTTTCTTTTTGATTTTAATTAATGATTCATTTAGAATATATATATATATATATATATATATATAATTAGATTTATATAGTTATTAGGTTAGTTTTAATTTAAATTAGAGTAAAGGGTAAATGTGTATTTTTCTAACTTTAGGACACCCCTTGTAAGTATAGAGAAGTTGGCCTAATAAAATCATGGTCCCCTCAAAAAACCCATGGTCCCCAAAAAATTATTCCAAAAGAATTAAAGTTGAAATTGGGCTTAGGCATGAGCATGTTCGTATTCGCTGGGCGCCCAATCAAATGCAGATTGCAAGTTTGAAATCCGTATCCGATCCACAATCAAATGCAGATTGCAAATGGATTTATATTTAATGGATGACCGAATTAAGGGTTGAATTTCTAACTTTAGGACACCCCTTTAAGTATAGGGAAGTTGGCCTAATAAAATCATGGTCCCCTCAAAAAACCCATGGTCCCCAAAAAATTGTTCCAAAAGAATTAAAGTTGAAATTGGCTTAGGCATAAGCATGGTTCGTATTCGCTTTTTGGGCGCCCAATCCAATGCAGATTGCAAGTTTGAAATCCGTATCCGATCCGTAATCAAATATAGATTGCAAATGGATTTATATTTAATGGATGACCGAATTAAGGGTTGAATCCAGATGAATTCACCGGATTTCTTTAATGATTAATATACATAATTTTTGAAGAAAAAATTAAGAAAAATTTGCTTAAGATCCCATGTTTTAGAAAATCGTTGATAAACGCATTTTTGTGTCTGATTTGTCTCAATTCGAATATTGTTGCTAATTTGCGTACTTATATTAAATTATTGTATGTGTGCAGGTGTTTTTAGGAAATAAACATTTTTTTTGGGAAAATTGGTTCGAGAAAGTGTTAAAGGAACCCAGAGAAATTACTAAAGGCACTTCCATTGTGAATTACTAAAGGCACCCCGTGTTGGATATGGGCACTCCATCTTCATTCCTCAAACGAAATCTTTTGCAGTTTTTTTTAATCTCAATTGTGTGTTTTTCTGGGCATAAATTTGATTAGATTTTCTCAGATTTCTTCTTGGATTTGGATTGGGAATAAGTTGTTACTATAAAACAAGGATGATAAGTAAAGATAATCCTCCTGGCTGGAAAGAAAATATAAGGCAATAAACCAAAGATATTTTGTAGAGATTTGGTCATGTGGTATACATATATAGTGAAGGGTAGAGTCAGAGAAGATTATTGAGAGTTTGGGAGCTAAAAGAGAGCCGAGGAGCGAGAAAATCGAGTTGCAGAGAAGTTTCTGGTGCTTTATGAGAAGATGAACAAGAAGATCACTAGATGCTGAAGACATTCGCAGAAAACTGTGGCTTATTTAACTACAGCAGAAGACTGTCGTTCAACCCACAGTCTTATTCCTTTGTTGCAGATTCGCTGTTTTATTCTTTTTCTCGTATTTCTACTTTTCAACACTTTTTGAGTTATCCATCTTTTCAGACTGTGTTGAATATGATGAGATGAACCCCATCACTGGGACGATGGAGGAAGTCATTTTTCATTATTGTGGTAAATATATTAAATTCTCTACGACACATTGATTTTAATTGATTTATGATTTTTCTTAATTACTTGTGATTATGTTTGGTGGTGTATGATTAGACTTAGAGATTTTGATGCGCCATGTTTATGATTTACAATTAATGTTTTAGAAATCTACTTTTGGAAAAGATTAGAGTCAATAATATGAGCTATAATTTTTTACAATTAATGTATGAATCACTTGAATATAATCAATGGTGAAATCGTGAGTTCCAGTTTCTCTCAATGATGTTATCATATTTTACTTACTTTCTAGTTTAAATTAGATTAGGTCGAAATCAAATCAGTGAACGAACAATTTATTTTACCACTATTCTAAAACTATAAACCGTTCTGAAATTTCATGTGACAAGAGCTACATTAGTAAATAAAATATGCGTACTTTTTGGCAAAATCTCATACCTTCAATCCAACAAAACTACGAAGACTATGTTTTCCCTTCTTATTAGGAAAGATGAGCTCATAATCAGAAGCAAGATTCGTAACAGGGATTTGAACTTTCCATATGAAATGATAACTTCATGCAAACATTTCCCCTACTCCGCAAGTGATTCCCTCTACAAAAGAAGTTGAGGAATCATGAGTCATAAAAAAAACCTCTACAAAATATCCTCAAACTACCCCATCAGTATAACCAAGTGTCCAAGGATGTAAACTTCTCAACCAAGTAAACATATCCTCAAAATATTAGCTTCAAATACGCTACCGTTTAAATTTTATTAAGAAAAATATCTCTCAAAGTGTGAAATTTAAGGGTGTGAGGGAATCCTCCCTCATAAATAAACGATAAAAATAGTACTCTTAGTCTTAACAAGAGTAAGCTTCTTTGAAAGAAAATTTATCCCATAATGAATGAGTTTCCTCTCCAATCTATCAATCACTTCCTCCAAAATAGATGGTTTTTTTGGAATTGTACTTCCAATCTACAACCTTTCTCCCTCGCCAAATCACCGATATATACTTCAGTCACTGTAGTACAATGGTAAAGTAATTAGGTGATGATACCCGCAATCTAAGTTCAAAGCTCTTCAGCACAACACCAAATTCTTTTATTAACCCAACAATTCTTGTGTACCCCAACACCATATTCTTAAGAAAATATAAAGGTTGACATGATACTAGCGACCTAAGTTCAAACCCCTTCAACAATATTGTAGGAGCAAAATCTCGCAACAACATATTTTCTTAGCGTGCGAAATTAATCCATTTCCTTATCTTACGAGAATATAGTAGAGCTTGCGAAAATGATAGAGAGAAAGTGAGCCTGCGAAATTATAAAGAGAGCCTGAGAGAACGTAGCAGGGGATCCGAAAATGAAGGGTAATATGAGCTATACTCCACTACTTGTGAGCTGTCATCCACTATGTAAACACCTATATAAAGAGAAAGGCATGAGAGAGAAAGAGGGACACAATTTTGTAAGAGAGAGAGAGACTTTATTTTATCATCTTCTTCCCTTAAAACTAGATCTAGAGCTCTACTAAATATCCATTAATGGAGATTCCCAATGTAACCCAAATGTAATTTCAATAATCATAGTGAAGAACCCTAACCCCGTGGATGTAGATCACCTTGATCGAACCACGTAAATCTTGTGTCTCCATTTATATTTTAGCACTTTAATCTTTATTTTGATTATGAAATAGATTTAGATCTAGAAAATATTACATGAGGTGTGTTGTGGGAAATCCTGCAACTACAAATATTTTTGAAAATATAAAGGTTGACATGATTGTGTTCCTTAAACAATATTTTTGAAAATATAAAGGTTGACATGATACTAGAGATCTAAGTTCAAAACTCTTCAACACAACATCAAATTCTTTTTGACCCAAAAATGATGGTGTTCCACAACATAATATTCTCAAAAAAAATAAAAAATTGTAAAATTTGGGGCGATCCGACCTAAGTTTTGCTTTCAACATGACACCAAATTCTTTTTAACCCCAAAATGATTGTGTACCAGTACCACAACATAATATTCTCAAAAAAATAATAAAAATAAAATAGGGGGGCAATCCGAGAATTGAACTCGGGACCTCTAGCACCCTAAGCGAGAATCATACCACTAGACCAATTGCCCTTTGGTTGTTGGAATTTTGTAACCGAACTTGGATTTCCCACATTCCTTCCATTAAAATGGTTATTCAAACCAGGGAATACTGACAAGTGCGACTCCTGTATGGCTGTATCTAATGCCTACTAGTATATCCTTGCAACTGTAAAGAATATATCGTTAGAACTTTTTTTTCTTTTTTGATAAACAAGGAACCTTTTCATTAATAGGATTTCAAGGTTACAATGAGTTTAAGAACGAAGAAAATAAGAGAATAAAAAGTAACAAGAACATACCGTAATAGTACAATACCGAGAAATCCGACAAGAGAAAGAGAAGGATTACCGGAGTAAGACAAATACAAGTATGAATAAGATCCGATTAAATCGGAAGAAGGATGGTTTTTCTCGGAATTAAATTCCAACCATTTAGTTTGTTTATCTTCTTTAGAAAGAAATGCTCCCAAAGTAGGAGTGATTTGCTCAAATCTCTTATAACTAGTGATGAAGCTTCCGCCATCAAAAAGACCACCTATGGAGATTCCGTCGCCGGATAAGTTGATGATGAAGATTCCGTCGTCGGAGACAATCAAGATGAAGATTTCGTCGTTGGAGAGCATGGAGAGCATCACTATTGATCCTAAAACCCAACCCAATAACCAAGAATCGCCATTAAAGCGAAGATAAACCTCAAAAGAGTAGATAAAACCACCAAAATAGTGTAGATAAGTAAAAAACATAATACAAACTAAACTAATCTACTAACCTAGAAAGCAAAAATAATAAAGAAATCTGTTCAGATCTAGACCATTTTGATGGTTATGTTGGAGAAGAAGAAGTAGTAAGAGAGAGGAGAGAGAAATATATATATCGCTGGAACTTGGAAGGTAAAATCCAAACATTCATATGCTCCACTTCGATAATAGCATCAAAATAGTTGGCATTTCGCCATGGTACCACGTGTTAGGTACTGGACCTACGATGACAAGCAGTTTCTCTTGTTAAATTATTTTTGGCAAAATAAGAATTTGTTTTCATTTTTATATTACCATTTGCATATTGTCTTCACTTTCTGAGAGTGCAGTTGTGGGGAACCAGGGTGTTGTCTGCCGCACATATCTCAGAATAATTGTGAGGCAGTAAAAAGAGATCCCAAAGCAATTAGTTAGTTTGGTTTATTGGTAAAATATAACAAGAGTCTTCGATTCATACACTCAACTAGGCATAAGTTCGATAGATTGAATGAATGCACTTTGAGATTCCATTTGGCTCAACAGTTACTTGGTTTTCCTTCTTCGTGAACTCTTAAAATGATTGTGGAAATCATGGTGAAAATGTTCAGCCACAACAGCCTTGCTATTCTTAGTGGGCATCTACGAATCAACTTAGAATCCAGAGTTTCTCACCAATGATCTACATTTCCAGCTGCCAAATTTAGTAATATGCTCTGGCCTCCATGCCAATGCTACTTCAGTGCTCCACCAACCTTACTCCACCGATGGTTTTAATTCCATTAATCATTGCAATCAAGTGATCCATTACAAAAACCAGATCCGCCCTTTATAAACCTGGCTAAATTGGAGCCTACTCCAATTAATTTGGGCCTCCACTACAGGACCATTTTTTTTATTAAGAGATGAAACTACTAACTTACCCTTTATTAAATACTAATATTACAAATGTGTCCCCATTAAATCCTAATAATAAAACTAAAATCAAAATCATAAAACTAAAAACTAAAATCAAAATCATAAAACAAAAAACTTAAATCAAAATAATCAAAATCAAATATTGCTTTTTTAGCACGAATCAAGTACTTTTTTAGCAACCCAATCCCCTAAAAATTAGGTTTTAGCAACATGCAATCACTCAAAATTCGATTTTTTCAAATCAAAGTGTTCTGGGTTTATTAGAATCGGTTTACGTCAATGTACTTATGAACCGATTTTATTTAGAATCGAATTTTGTTCATGCCCACAAAGACCGATTATAATGAATGTGTGGTTGGAAATATTGAACTGTAATCGGTTTATGTTAATGTCCACATAGCCCGATTCTGGTATGGAAGAGAACTGTTTTTTTCTGTTATATTTTTGGTTAGAATCGGATTATAAGTATGCCCTCATAAACCGATTCTGGCGAAAAAAAAATCACAGAAAAACTCATGAATTTTACAATTGGTCTATGTTTTAAGTATAATAAACCGATTCTTACAATCGGTTTATGTGAGCATGAACGTCCACAGATTATGGACAAGTTTTTTCAAAAAAAAAAAAAAAAGTAAAAAAAAATTCACGTTTTGATGAAGAATCAAGATCGGTTAATTTCTAGTTTAATTTGATTAAACATCAATTAATCACCCGATGAACGCTAATTAATCAAGGGGTAAATTAGCCATTTTTTAAAATAATTGGATAAGGGGTATTTTTTTTACTTTTCAATGACCTTTTTTGTCCTGTAGTGGAGGCCCAAATTAATTGGAGTAGGCCTAATTTAGCCAGGTTTATAAACCACTTTCTTAAATTAAATAGTTTTTCAGTTCTATTGAACAACATTACGCAATAAATAACAATTTGATCTAGATTTTTGTTACCACGGCTCAAAAACGATTGACGCACTCTGACATGTGTTGTGCTATGGCGCCATACTTTACAACTATTACTACTATATATATATAATACTAGGGCTTAACCCGTGCCGTAACGGCACGGCATAACTTTTATTTATTTATTTTTATAAATAAAGAGGCAAGAAAACACCTCAAACTGCATTCGAGAGCTGAGGGATGGTGTTCCGAGACTACTCACCGAAACCTCTCTGTTTGCAGTTAAAACATTTAAAACATTCAAGTCTGCTGTTACATTGTCTCCCTTATGGTGACTTAAGTTTAAAGAGAAAATACTGCCGCTGATGTTTGGGATAATATTTGGTACAGAAAATTGGTCTCAGGACCTATTAAAATTACAGTCGATGCAATGTTTAGCCAGGTTGACTACCAAGTAGTTTCCCCTGTCGTTTGTTGTACTCCATGTGCCAATTTCGAAGACTTCCTTTCCGTCGTGATCTAGTGAGAAGCGAGCTCCAACCTTCTTTGCATACATACTCCTAATCAGCTTTATAATTTGGCAGGAGTTGGATTCAAAGTCCAATCTGCTTCCTAACGAAACTGCCCAGTTGTAAGCATCCAGAGCCGCCTTTATTTAGTTATGCATAACTTTTATTTAGTTATGCATTTTCCGACATATGAATGTTAAATATAATATATGCCTCTCCTTTCTCGAGTTGTATCATCAAGCCATCAATGGTATTATATCGAAATCTATTTCTACATATGTTGTCCAAAAAAAAAACATTACTTGATATGTTTTTTAGTTTACAAAGATATATTATCGATCCTTTGAAATGGTATTACCTTTCTGTATCTTCTTTATTTTAATGAACGATGTTAGGATATTCGTGGACCATAGTAACCTACTATGGGCTCGACCACATAACACCGATGATGTCCATACTTGACCACCTTGGAATAAGAGGTGTGCGATTTTAATCTAAAAGACATCAAGTACCACGTAAAGAAGGTCCCAAGATTATTAAGTTCCATATGTACTCCTCTTTCTTCCATGTGGGACTATCCCTAGCTATACTTATCCGGTTTATCGCGCCACATACTCCAACAATCTCAACCTTGGCGAGATTAAACCACTTAACCAATCCAATAATACTCCATCATATGATTACCATCTCGTATATGCAACTCATCGATCATGATTATTGTCACTATGTGCCCTAGAATCCTATTCCACCTTGAGTTAATGAGAAGGCAAGCACTAACTCACCTTGAGAATTTCCTCGCCCACCTAGAACCCCCGCTAGAGTTAATGTGCGAGACACTAACTCCACCTTGAGCATTGCCTTGTCAATCTAGAACCCTGATACACCTGAGTTAATGAGTGAGATACTAACTCCACCTTGAGTACCAGTTCAACTTTGGGCCTTGACTGCTCCGCCTTGAGTCTGGTTTCACTTGTGACCTAAACTGTGACGGACCGGAAAATTACGCCTTTGGCGCGTTGCCCCGCAGGCAGTAATCTCCCCGGTGCGCCATGATGAAGCTACGATCCGGCCTCAAAGCTAGGCAAATGCACGTCCACTTGCTCCTTGCAAGCATGCTCGTGGAGCATGACGCAGCCTAACTTAGCTTCCACACTGCTCCAACTTACCCTTGTCCCGCAAAAGGGTTTAAGGCCATGAGGCCAATGCCAATGCATTTTCCCCGTCTCTCGGCTTTACCTTTATGTAGGGAATTCATAAATGAATTTCCTAGCTAGCCGAGCAACCGTCACATTGCCGTGTCTTGTCCAGCATAAGCCTTAGACTTTAGCGTAGGCCACACCAAGCCCTTGCCATTTCCCACGTTACCTCGCTTACCATCTCTTTATAACTTGATAGGAAGTACGAGCATCCACTTACTGGCATGCAACTAAGCCTCATCAAGTCTGGCCACAATCATCTCTTGCGTCGAGCTACCAAGCTTAGATGATATGAGGGGCCAACGTGCTGGACCTAAGAATGCCGCAACTCATTGCGGCTGCCTACGCACTTTCCCTACTCTAAAGGGATCAAGCACATGACCGTAGTTCATCCTTGAAGGGACAGAAAATTAAACCAAATCGTTTGCAAGGTCAGGCCTAGCAAAAACGGTAATGGCCTGGTTCGTATAGGCCATTCCGCCAAGATGCATAATGATTATGCATCATCGGGTCCGCGCCGTGGCATAGTGATGCCAACGCATCAAATACCCTCTTCTAAAGGCTACCCTCTTCGAAAGGCTACGCAACTATAAATGAGCCTTAGGCATCATTTATGCTCTTCCGGCTAAGCTATGAAGCTTACTTGGTACATAGTCCGCATATGCACCTTCAACCAACTACCCCTCCCTATATATGTCTTAATGGAATTTCTACAAGTATGAAAAGGGGAGCATATTGACATGCTTCACTATTCATGGCCGTTGCCATGAATTTCTCGAATGACCGCAATGATTGCCGAAGCTTCGCTTCATTTGCACAATGATTGTGCACCACTCGCTCCGTCTCGCCGCACAATGATTATGCGACATTCTCTTTGGCCTATCGCATAATGATTATGCAATATTCTCTCGACCAGCCCTCTTCGGTCCGATGCACAATGATTGTGCGATATTGGTTGTTGGCCAATAACTCTCATAATGCGCAATGATTACGCTGTAAGCTCAAGGCCACCTACCCAATCGGCCTAATGCATCATGATGATGCAACATTGTCCCTTGGCCAAATGCCAAACATAATACGCTATTTTTGGCGCGGTATTGGCCTTAACCCAATCCACCTTTTTCACGCCGCTAAGCTTTGGATGAAGCTTCATCACAAGCAAATGGCGCATCTTTTAGCATGCGCCATGCTAAAAACACGGGTGTTACATTATCACACCCTTCAAAGAATTTCGTCCCCGAAATTCAAAACCAAAGCTATTGTGGACAATCTCTTCGAGTTGGATTTCCCGAGCAAAAGTCCCATACCGATGCTCGAAATCACGGGTTTCTTCAAGTTGTCATGAACAACAGCTTTAGACCTTCCGAGCACATGTCCCATACCACCCGCCCGTGAATCCAAAAGTGCCCACAACAAAACCAAGAATCGCAATTGGCTGCCAAGAGGATATCTCGACAAGGTATCCCGAATGCGCAACCCATACTACACACTCGAAGTCCCCGAAGTTCACAAGTTGAAAGGTGTCATCAAAATGACAAAATTTTAGCACAAAGGTCAGTGTGGATCAAGATTCAGCTGCCCACCGTCCCCGACGGCCATCCAGTGTTGCCACTGTAAGGGATGCTAGCCAGCTCGACAACGCACACCCTTGGCCACAACGTGTGGGGATGATCAGTCCCATTGTCTACCCACCGTCCTGCATTTGTCTTCCTGATATCCACTGTAAGTGGGGGTGCCACTTAGGCCGTGCAATCTCACAAGACTTGAACAAGCTCAACCCGATTCGCATAGTAACTGCAAAGCAGCTTACAAACTCTTCCCGCGCAAAAGTTGGCCTACTCTCCAACTTTATGTTTCTATCAAGGAAAACACTCGCCAATGAGTCCACTCCGCACAAGTCCCTAGAGTTTTCTGAACTTGCTCGATACCATTCGTGATTTTTTACGAAAATTACGCTTTTGGCGCGTTGCCCCGCAGCCGTAATCTCCCGGTGCGCCATGATGAAGCTACGATCCGGCCCTCAAAGCTAGGCAAATGCACGTCCAATTGCCCTTGCAAGCATGCTCGTGGAGCATGACGCAGCCTAACTTAGCTTCCACACTGCTCCAACTTACCCTTGTCCCGCAAAAGGGTTTAAGGCCATGAGGCCAATGCCAATGCATTTTCCCGCGTCTCTGCTTTACTTTATGTAGGGGAATTCATAAATGAATTTCCTAGCTAGCTGAGCAACCGTCACATTGCCGTGTCTTGTCCAGCATAAGCCCTAGACTTTAGCGTAGGCCACACCAAGCCCTTTGCCATTTCCCACGTTACCCTCGCTTTACCATCTCTTTATAACTTGATAGGAAGTACGAGCATCCACTTACCGGCATGCAACTAAGCCTCATCAAGTCCGGCCACAATCATCTCTTTTAACGTCGAGCTACCAAGATTAGATGATATGAGGGGCCAACGTGCCGGACCTAAATGCCGCAACTCATTGCGGGCCGCCACGCACTTTCCCTACTCTAAAGGGATCAAGCATGCACCGTAGTTCATCCTTGAAGGGACAAAAAATTAAACCAAATCGCTTTGCAAGGTCAGTGGCCTAGCAAAACGGTAATGGCCTGGGTTCGTATAGGCCATTCCGCCAAGATGCATAATGATTATGCATCATCGGGTCCGCGCAGGCATAGTGATGCCAACGCATCAAATACCCTCTTCTAAAGGCTACCCTCTTCGAAAGGCTACGCAACTATAAATGAGCCTTAGGCATCATTTATGCTCTTCCTACTAAGCTATGAAGCTTACTTGGTACATAGTCCGCATATGCACCTTCAACCAACTACCCCTCCCTATATATGTCTTAATGGAATTTCTACAAGTATGAAAAGGGGAGCATATTGACATGCCACTATTCATGGCCGTTGCCATGAATTTCTCGAACGACCGGCAATGATTGCCGAGTTTCCGCTCTCAGTTGCACAATGATTGTGCACCACTGCTCCGTCTGGCCGCACAATGATTATGCGACATTCTCTTTGGCCTATCGCATAATGATTATGCAATATTCTCTCGACCAGCCCTCTCGGTCTCGATGCACAATGATTGTGCGATATTGGTTGTTGGCCAATAACTCTCATAATGCGCAATGATTACGCTTGTAAGCTCAAGGCCACCTACCCAATCGGCCTAATGCATCATGATGATGCAACATTGTCCCTTGGCCAAATGCCAAACATAATACGCCATTTTTGGCGCGGTATTGGCCTTAACCCAATCCACCTTTTTCACGCTGCGGAAGCTTTGGATGAAGCTTCATCACAAGCAAATGGCGCATCTTTTAGCATGCGCCATGCTAAAAACACGGGGTGTTACATAAACCGTGTGACATCCAACCACTTCTACGTTCGGACAGTAGCCATGTATTCCTCTTTATTCCATGGGGGATTATCCCTAGCTATATATATGTGGTTTATCGCTCCACATACTCCAACAACCGAGGAGAACCAAAACATTAAACTATGTAAGTTGTAACAAAATCACATCACCTGAACACATTTGTCTCAAGAATAATTGTGTAGATATTAACAGTGTTCGGATCCTTGTTGCTTTTTTTCCCCTTCAAGAATAGTCTGAAAAGAGTAAAACTCATAATTGACTCAACAGTACAAATCGTATTGTATGTTCTTACCATTTCAATGACATAATGAAAAGCTAGTTCATTCACTTAAGCTATTATATTTTAAAATGTTAAGTCATTTCCGAGGCAACCATTTTACTCACATACGATGTAGTTCTAGTTTTTCAAATTTCCCATATATATTATGTACGTAATTCAATTCGGCAGGAAGAGTTCACCAAATGATATTAGGTAATGGTTTGTCCTTTCGTAACATTGTGGCATTTTCAACATAATTGGATCCAGAGTTGGTAAAAATCATTGAATTTATGCGTTCTGGAGAGAGTAATCTAGGGATGGTCTACCTCCCAAATATGCCGATGGATAACACATCACAGTTAGTTGAAAATCCCACACTTTCTGATAACCGCGGTGACTAAGTGGGGAACGATTGGCGAGGATCAAGTCCTTACAAATGGTACTAGAGTCGACCATACTTTTGAGGATAAAAGAGTATGCTTGATGGATTGTGTCGGGAAAGGGTCTCATGAGTGAGGAAAATGCCGAGTTTAAGATTGAACATATTCCTCGAGCGAGGACGGCTCCAAATTAAGTTGGTGGTATTATAGTACTCCGACTCTACAGTAGGATTCACAAATAGATTATATGCAATGGTTTGTCCTTTCCTAACACCGATACCTTTTCAACATAATTGGGTTCATAGTTGACGAAAAATCTCTATAGCTAAGCATGCCTCTAGATTGAGTAACCCGGGGATGGTGACCTCCCGAGAAGTCAGCCGCCGGATGACCGCATCGATGACCATTGAAAACCAAATAATGTCGATGACCGTAGTGGCTAAGTGAGGACATTATCTATTGAGTGTCGTGCCATTACATTATACGACATTACGCCCAAATGTGAGGTTATTCGCATTAAAATAATATAACCATGATTAATTAGTAAGTCAAATCGTTAAGTACTTAACCCAATAACAATAAGCTTTACTAACAATAAACTCTGTTATCTAAATAAATTACTCATCATTGAATAAAAATAAGGTTAAACGATTTATCAAGAAATACATGAGAAGATGCGAAATTACTCACCGGCACCAATACTTGCCACCGTCACTATGGTCCACTTATATAATTGTTAGCCAATCTAATCGAAGTTTGGTACTGCTTTTTTTCTTTCAAAAAAAAAAAGTACTTTGAAAATATATTTATAGCAATAGTTTTTCATCTTAGTGTTTAGTAAAGATTTCATAAAGTGTTTATGTAAAACACTTCCAAAATCAATCAATTTTAAAAGTGGGGGAGAAGGAGCTTTTAAAAGCTTCAAAACCAAATACTATAGTTCACCCTAATTTCATATTTTATTTTCCATCTTTTTTATAACTGACAAAAATTATCCTTGCATCTATATAGATTACCAATTTTCATTTTTTATATTTTATTCTTTAACAGATAATTATTTATTCTTTTTAAATTGCATTTTATGTTATACCGTATGACTGAAATATATTTTTATTTATCAACAATAAATATTAAGAAATTATTGGTTTTTAAAAAGTAGTTAGAAAAAGTAATATTTTTTTAGTAATAATACTAATTATTAAATTTAATATTACATGTATATAATCTAATAGTAGAAAATTTACTTATTTTATGCACAATAAAATAGAATAAGCAATTTTCGAGATATGTCTCGCTTCGTAATTTTCTCACTAACTATAATAACCCGATATTTTTTCTCGTACACAATTTGATCACTTTTTAAAATATTTTTTGCTTTAGTTTATAATTTGCAACCATTCAATTGTTTTTTTTTTTTTTTACATAGCCCGGCATAGTAACGTACATCGGCAACTGTCCAATTGCTTTTTTTACATAGCTCGGCATAGTAACGTACATCTGAAAAGCACTTTTGTAAAGATCGCAAAAATATCAAACTAATCCTAAGTATTAGCTAATAAAAATATATTTATTATCATCATTAGTAGAATAATTTATATATAATTTACTTTTAATTTGACATTTAATTAAATATTATCATGGCAATTTAATAGACTATTTATTATGAAGAATTATGGAATCTTAATGACTTGATAACTTTTATCCGTTAGATGCATTTCTAATCTCAATCACAACCATCACTCATGACAAACGATTACATCCCTAGATTTATCTCTTGTGAGGACAAATCTGAACCGCCACTTACATAGGAAAAGTTAGCCAAACTGTGCTTTATACTCTTGATAATTATATAAAGATATTACAAAAAAATTCCATACATTAATAGACTTGGGACTTCACAAAATTATTAATATATGGAGTTTATTAATATAGGGAGGTATTCCAAAAAAAAAAAAAGAACGTGCAATTGAGGATATCAAAACTAATTGGGGATAGAGGAAAAGACAAAAATTGGATCCAAATATCAAATCAGGGTCACCCCTTATCTAAGTATTTTTTTAAATCCTAATCTACCCCTCACTAATCAGGTTTAGTATTTAATAATAATTAGTAAAAATCTTAAGTATTTGTTAAATGATTAGTATGTATTTGTATTTGGGTGAGTGAGATGAGAGTAGAAAGATGGAAAAAAATTTGAGAGGGAATTTTTTTGGTGAAAGTGGAGGATGATTGTGAAGAGAGAATTGTTGCTAAGAGGTTGAATTTTTTTTCTTTCTTTGAATCCACCATTGTTGCAACTGAAATAGCTCGGCCGGCATTGTTCAACCGAAAAACCATGCCGGCATTTGTTGGAAATTTTCATAAATGTTTGCCACTATCCGGGGGGCGTAGCCCTACGAGATTTGTCTCGTAACAAAATTTTCTGCTTTTGATCAAAACTTTTGTTTTTTTAATCAGTCCACTGCCGACACAGTCAGTTAATTCTCGAGCATGCCGGTACCTATGTCGGCATAGTATGTTGCTAAAATGAATATGCCGGCACATAATGAAAAGTATCCAAAAATTATTTTTTTTTCACTTGACTACCTAGGCATTGATAGGTTTATATCGAGCATGCCGACATTTAGTTCCGCATTGAATTCATCAATTCCTACATGGTCTTCATCACTTCCTAAGAATTTAAAAAATTTATTTCCGGCATGGTCTTCATCACTTCCGGCGTGGCCTTCATCACTTCCGGCGTGGTCTTCATCGCCTCCGGCATGAAATCTTCATCACTTCCTAGCGTGGTCTTCTTCACTTCCGAAAGTGAAAAAAATAAATCGTTTTCAAAGTGAGGAGCCGACAGAAGGACAAGAGAATTTGAAAGGGAGTGGGGAAAATTTAGAATTTGAAAGGGAATGAGGAACATTTGGGTTTCAAAGCTTTAACCCTAAAAGAGATTAATAAGAAGTGGAGATGGAAATGGGGGATATGATTTTGTTTTTTGATTTTTATTTTGAGGGAAGGGTACTTTAGTATTTTTGCCCCCAAAAACACCCCTTAGCAGATACTATTTGTTGGGGGAAGTAATTCATATCCCCAAATTAGTTTTCATATCCCCCAATTGTGGTTCAAAAAAAATTGCTCGACAAGAAGCTTTAAACATGCGAGACAAGTTGGAAATATTTTAGCTTCAACAAGAGGGTGCACATAGTAACGAGGTCTTACGCATATGCAAATCAAAAGACGCTTAACAATCTAAACAATTACATCATTTTCTCAACAACTATAGATATATATTTTTCTTTATCTTAAATTTTGATGTAACAAGATCTATAATTATCTGATTATGTCTATTATATTAATATATGGAGGTAAATTACTTATGGTGGAACTAGAAAAATCTATTAATATTAAAATGTGGAGTTTATCACTATTTATAACTGGCCCAAGTTGAGACCATGATGTTTATTAATATATACAGTTTATTAATATATAGAGTATCAATATATAGAGTTTTTACTGTACAAAGAAAATGAACGGTAAAGGAAAAACAAAAATTGGAAAAGCGATAAAACAAAAGAAAAATAATAGTAACAAGAAACCCTGCAAATGATAACCATTTGAATTATTGGAATCTACAGTTTATTGTCTATGGCCAGCGGAGACAAGTTGATTTGTTCCTTGGTTGCCGTTTGCCAAAAGCATACAAATGTCACAAAATGCAATTATGATGTTCCTAAATGAATGTTGAACTAAGGAAGAATGTTCCTTCGATACCCTTCATGAATCAGTAGTGCTACGTTGACGCCCGTTTCTACCGGGGAAAATCCCGTGAAGGGATCGGACGAACGAGGGAAAGGATTCTCTACATTTGGATATGTAAAGGCTGATGTGGGTCCCAGTTGATGTGAGTAGCGGGATTTCTCACGGGAATACTTCCCGGTAAACCTAGCATTATTGTTCATGAATGGCCAGTGATGGGAGGAAAATTGCTAAAAGTCGTTCCCCGGCTTTACGTAAGTGACAGTGACGGAAGTGGGGGTGGCTTACCCAGGCTGTAGCCCCACCAAATCAGCAAAACCATTTTTGTACCTTAGTAATTGTTCCAAAAAAAAATTAGCCCAGGTAAAAAATCTGGATAGGCCATTACCGTGGAAAAGAAAGAGCAGACTCAACGAAATCTCAAAGAATATCTAACGGCTTATATGCGTAGTTGTATTGTATATTTTACCGTTAATGCTATATTAGGAGAATATGCATATGTTTCCCAAATTAAGTATGTTTGTCCTGAAATTTCATTTTCTTCTTCTAAAAGTAGCTATACTTTCTATGTCTATGTATAATCTAAAAATCGGAAATTTTAGGAACCCAAATTTGGTTCCTCTCTCTCTTCCGTAAAACCCATCATTAAGATGGTATATATGTGTAGCCCAAAATTCAAAATCTACGGTTAAGATTAATAGTTTCATATTATATCTATAATTCCATTTTTTTAGATGGACTTAATTAACCCTCGTTAGTTAATTACTATTATTAACAAAAATATCTTTATAAGAAAACGTTCATTTGGATGGTCAATTAGTTAGCATTTTTGGTGGGCAGCTTAATTAACTCAATTTGGTTAATTCACTTAATTGTGTAACTAAGATTCGATTATTTAGAATCCTATGGTAAGGTAATATATTTAAGGATCCTAATTAACTTATTTATCTCATGCGTATTTATTTCATGCATATTTAAAATTCCATAATTTTAGGACCTAATTAAGTGTGATCTCTATATGTTGTGGTTGCGGGATTATTTACCACTTTTCACGGTCAGGTAGGTTGTGGCATTAGATACCATTTTCTACGGCCAAAAAGATTAGCAGTGATTATCTTATAAATCTAAAATTCGAGATTTATTACTAAAATTAGAAAAGACGTCATATATTCATGTTTCCTGGAAAGAAAACAAATCGTGTAAAGTAAATAGTTTTTCTCTCTTTGATTCAAAAATTTATCAAACGAGAAACATTGCATTGCTTCGATTGTTAAAATCCAGATTTATTTGATATAGCTTGATTTGTTCTCAATTTAAAACATTATCTTTTTCTTTTTTTCAAGCAATCAAACATTATCTATTTAGGTTTCTTTCTCTCTTCTTTACTCTATGTTCAATTTGGTTTTCAAAAACTTTTGGGTTTGGTTCTACTACAACTTAAGATCAAAATTGATTTTGATTTAATCTTAGATTAGGACTTTTTGATTATCAAGAAACGTGAAAAATCCATATTTCACAATTTCTTAATGTGAAAATTTTGTTTTGCAAGTGAAAAGATGAATTTTCCCTTAACTTTTTAAATGAAAATTTAAATTATCAACGTTTTTTTAATGTGAAAATTCTGTTTTACAAGTGAAAAGATGAGTTTTCCCTTAATTATTTAAGTGAAAATTTGAATTATCATTGTGTAAATTTCTAGTGAAAATTCGTGTTTTCATTTTTTATCTTGCTTTTTCACATTTATTTTAAGTGAAAATTTATGTTTTCAACCGTGATTTTTCTTTTTAAATATTCATTAAATATGTGATAGAGTGATTTTAGGAAATCTTTAATCTTAAGAAATTTTACGAAATATTCATTAAAGATGTGATAGAGTGATTTTAGGAGAGTGGACTAAAAACAAATTTGTTGAAGAGTGATTTTAGGAGAGTGGACTAAAAACAAGGTAAACCGAGTTATTTTAGGAAACAAATATTATGATTTAAAATTAATTTCCAAAAATCTAAACAGAAGGTTAGTTTCGTAAGGAATTTTTATTATAACTAATTTTGGGTTTCTAATATATGATATCTTAATTTTGGGTTCCTTATATAAAAAATATAAGAATTGGGCTAGATATATTTTCCCCAATCTAAAAATGCAGCGTGGTTATGGGGATACAAATAAAATATGTTATGACATATTTTGCTTATATGCACAAATTTTAAACATTTGAGAATTTAACAATCCTTCCAATATTTTCGCAAGCCAGTAAAATGACTTTTGAAATCAGAAAAAAAATTGGCCGGCCTTCGGCCGGTAAGTAAATTAAGATTATTACTTTTGATGTGCAAGTTCGTCCCCTCTAATATTAGTTATAAGGTGAAAAAATTTGATCCAAAACTTTATGCTCCAAGGGAAAGTCACTGGGTGGCGCATCTTTGCTCATTTTAAGTATTTCACCGCAGTTATTATTTTTGCAGTTGAGATGATTTAAAGTGAGACTTGATAAAAGAAAAAAAAAATTAGCCCACCCAAACATAAATTTCTGGTTCCGTCGGTGGTAAGTGATGTGTCCATGGTCTGTATCTGTGTGCCTATCTGTGTGCTGTGTCGCACACACACTAAATGTCACCGGTGTGTCAGTTCACTAATTCTTCAACTAGTTCTAATTCTTCAACTAGTTCTAGGATTGCCTTGCACTTTTGAAGGTTTGAAAGAACGTGTAAAACAACGAGCCTAAGCTCTGAAAAGAGGGGTAGGCTCCACCCCTATGCTCATGGTGGATTGGGGCTGGACGATGTTTCCTCTCATGTGTGATAATGCAGATAATCCTGATAATCCTAAGTGAGTGGTATGGTCCGTGTATCTTAATGTTAATCTTTTATGTTAGATAATTAATTTAGGGTTTTAGTTTGTTGAAATTAGGTTTTTTGATTTTGGTAATTTGTGATATTTTTTGACATTTGAATCAAATTTCAAAAATTCTAAAGCCTTATTTTAGGATACATGTCAATTTTGTGTGGTTATGTTTGAAAATCTCTTTTTTGAAGATGTTTGAAAGGGTCCTCCTATGAAAATTGTTCCAAAATACATCAGGATTTTGAGGTATTTTATTTTTGTTTATATGTTGAAATATCAGCTGTAATACTTAGGATATTGAGTGTTGGTAATTTAATAATGGAAGTATCTGATAACTCTTTTTGAAGATAAAGGGTCCTCCACCACAACAATAAGACATCACATTCACGAGGGGAGCATAAATTGAAGGTATCAACATCATTGTTTTAGCGTGATTTAATGTCAAAACTAAATCAATAGTGATGATATCAGCCGACCTTCTAAATTTGTCAGCATCAAATTTTTTCTCTATCAAAAAAAAAAAAAGATCCTCCCCGAACACCCCGTGGGAGTTATGAGACACATTTGTCGATTTGGGTGTCGAACACGTTGAGTGTGGTTATCCACTTTCGGTTTATATAACATTTTGTTTTCAAAACTACTCAAGAACTTACGTTGGCGTATTCGTTCACTAAGATATGCTCGTTCCATATTTGTTGGGAAATTTGGAATTGTAGGAATGATATAATCTTTGGCGACGGATAGCAGGACTTCGATCGCATTCTAGATCAAGTGTTTGTTTAAGTAGGAAGTATATTTTGGTGTAGAAATTTGACCCAATGCGGGAGTTCATCTAGATCAAGTTAAGGCTAATTGGGATAGTTACTTTGTAATTTAAGTGTTTGTTTTCTTGGCTTTTTAGCCTAGGAGTCTTCCGACTTACGATTTGATAAGGTTTGCTAGGTCTTTCAGTTGTTTGGCTTAGCACTGTTTTTTTTTTCTTTCTTGTTTCTTTTGCTTATTCTTATAAGCTTTCTTATTGAAAATTCTTACTTTTGCCGATTAAAAAAAAAAAAAATGCTCGTTCCATTTTCTCCTTATATTCTTCATCCCACGAAAAGTCTTCCAAAGTGTATGTTGAAACACATTGTTTGAAACAATGCACACATTTATCAGGCACAAATGTTTTTAGTTGCATGTATGTTTCTCTTCTAAACCTACTAAAACAAACTCATCTTAAGTGAGATCAAGAATATGCACTACTACTATATTCTCTATGACTATGATCTATGAGTATTTATTTTTAAATAACAAATCTTTCACAATTGACACTATCTTACCGGATTCTGTGTTTTGGTCTGTAGACTATATGCTGAGTTTACGTCAAAGATTGTTGTATCATTCTGATGGATACCTACAGTATCTCTCTTCTCCAGGCTCCAAAATAAAAAAATAAAATAAAAAAGAATATTAGTAGAATAGTAGTACTATTTATTCTCCGCTTGTTGGCCCGTAAATGGCATCTTGCTATTTATATCTAGCATATAATTTGTGCCGCGTATTAATAAGGAGAAAACAAGAACAAGAGGCAGAGTCAGAAGTTTGATTGGATATTAGTTCAATGGTCATGCGACCTAATCAAAGAAAGGGAGGATTTGTTTTTGTTGCAGAAGAGTTTCGTTATCATCATTTCATTGTCCTTCATTATTTAACCATAAATGAGATTAATTAAAAATCTCACATCGGGAAAGCAAATGTCGGAGTATGCGTCCAAAATAGCTAGAAGAGAAACATACATGCAACTAGATACATTTGTTCTTAATAATTGTGCAGAAAGAAAATTGTTTGGTTTTCCAAAATTACGTTAGGAATGCAATCTGGATGTGGAATAGGAAAAAAGGGAAGACTGCTAATATTAGAAAGAAAATATGGGACATTATATCTTTTGGAATTTGGTGGGCAGTATGGATTGAGGGAAATGGAAGATTGTTTAATGAAAAGTATAAGAATATGCAAAAGTCATTGATAGTGTCAAGATTTTCATCTTCAATTGGTGTGTGTGGGATTAAGATTTTTGAAGGGATTACCTTAAACTCGGCTTTGTATAATTGGAAAGCATCATGCTTCAATTAGATCAACTTTTGTTTCTGCATTTGGTTTTATTTGGTTGTTTATTGGCAACTCTACTATAATTGAGTTTACCTGCTTTGTGTTTTTGTATCCCTTTTGAGTAAAAAAAAATGTTGGGTTGATAATGGCGTCATTTGATCTTAAAAGTTGATACTACGTGTTGGAAACAATAATGTTTGCAAAATCTATAAAATGGAAGGAAAGCCAGTCTGGCCATTGAAAGAAGATTCCGAAGTCTTGTTGCCCAAGTTGCTTCCACATGAAGTTTACCTAATTAGCATATACATAAACTATATAAATACATGTATTTATATCCTAAACCCTAAAGGATATGCAATTCCTGATTAGCTATCCTTCAAGAAAATCGTTGTATTATCAAATCGATAAAAATCTCTCCCCACTTCGGATTCATGATTCATGCGTGGATGTAGGCACAAATCGCCGAACCACGTTAAATTCTTGTCACTCTATTTATCTTTCTTATCGTTTCTAGACCTCATTTTACATCATCATCGTCAAAATCAATCGTGTTTGGTGCCTAAAATGAATTTTGGGTATAAACATTGGCCTTAAACTAAGGACATTCGTGTAAAAACAGTCGCGCTTTTCAGTGAGAGAGTTGCAAACAAAATAATGCACGAATTCTAGCAAAACAACGAAACGAAGGGAAAAAATTAGGGTTCACAAAAGCGTTGCAAAATGCTTAAATAAAGCGTTGCGAAACAGTTGAAAAAAGCGTAGGTAAATATAGAAGGCGAGAGAGTGTTGCGAAATTGAAGAACAATAACGGATATATGTGTTTGCGAGAAAGTGTAGAGAAAGCCCAACCCAAAGAGACGGTTCACTAGCTTGGTCTAACTTGGTTGAATCTCGGTTCGTTGGACCCGCTCAATAACAACCGCTTGGTTCAGGCAGATTCGGGTCAAATATTACCCGTCGGCTTCAATGATCCACTAAACATCCCGACATGTCATCCACAACGATGCCACATCAAGAACACGTCTGGTCGACAACCACTACGCCATCAAATGCGTGGATGTCGACACTTCTCGAGTGCCATGTCAGCATAGTTCGAGTGTCATGTCAGCATACTATGCACTGTCATCATGCCACATCTGCGACTGTATGCGCGCTTCTTTAAAATCTTGTTTCGTCTATAACTTTTTCGTTTTAAGTCCGAGTTGAGTGATTTTTGGCTCAGAATCGTGTTTCAATTCCCTACAACATGGATGCAAAAATACTTGTGTTCGGAAAACTTTTATATGTACTTGGGGAAGCAACATGATCGAGTTCGAGGTTCGTGGATGGAAAGATGAACGAGTTCAAAGTTCGTTAGAGTTGTTTCTTGAGGTTGGTCAGCAACATGATCCATTGAAGATATTGCAGATGAGGATTGCTTAGACCCTTCAATATTTAGCCTTTCATCACATCGCAAGTACCTAAAGCCTCACCTAGCACGTGAGCACTTAAATCTTGCTCTTATCACAAGCATAAAATCTCTCCTTACATGCGAGTATAAAGACTTGCACCGATGCAAGCACAAAGTCTCGTCTCGACCACGAGCCCCACGCTCGATATTGGTCCAAAGACTCCTACTCAACACAAGCAACAACCAACCATCCCGAGCAGTGAGCGCTACAGCCTTGTTACGTTGCGAGCAAAAAGCCTTGCCACAGCCGCAAGCATGTACACTATATTCCTCTCAAGAATCGACTAGATATCGAGCATCAAGTCCACCACGTGGCATAAAGTCTCGCCTAACACATGACCAAATTTATTGCAGGTTACCACAGTTGGGGGTATCTTTGCAATATCTCAACTCACGCTTGAGGGCGACTTACGTCATCAATGGTCGACGCAAAAGGAAAAAAACTTCTTAACCCCAAAAGTTGGAGGTTACTAGGGGCGATGTTAGTACCGTCTATAAAATAGAAAACGCCCGCTAATCAAGCCCTCCTAGCCCATGAAAGAAGAATTCGAAGTTTCCGAAGTCTTGTTTGCACAGGAAGTTCACTAAATGAAGGTATGTTTATATCCCTAAACACTAAAGTGTATGTTACAATTCCTGGGTTAGCTAACCGAAGAAAAATCGTTGTGTTATCATAATCAATAAATCTCTCCCTATAGGATTCATCCGTGGATGTTAGCTGTCATGCGAACCCGTTAGAATTCTTGTCTCCTCTATTTATCCTTTTTATCGTTTTCTATCTCTAATTTACATCATCTTCATAAAATCAATCGTGTTTAGTGCGTAAATTAATTTTGGGTACAAACAAATATGAAGAAAAAAGAAATATTTAGTAAAGGGTCGTATGTTTTTGGCCGTATTAGGTTTTGGGTCGTAGATATATGTCGTTGATGCATTTGGGTAGTAGACTTACTAAATCCATCAAAAAATTGTTAGCTGACTTTTATATTTAGCTAAAGCTTTTGTAGATAATGTAGCTGACTAGCGTCATCAGTTAAAATATTTCAGCCTCTAATCCCTTTTCGGTATGTGGAAAAATCTTTCTATTCTTTTTCTCTTCGCGGTTTAGGCATTTTTGCGAACACCTAATGGCGTCGTTGTGCATTGAAGTCCCCTTCTCTGGATGTATAATTCCTGCATACTTAACTCATACGTAACCCATCTACCATAGTCCTTAAGAAACTCAAAAAAAAATCATCATCTTATCTGTTTCCAGCCCCCATTATCACTGGAAGTAATAACATTTAATAACCAAGGATCATAATATGTTCCTTGTATCTCTCGAGGTTAGAAAACCCCTCAAATCGTCTCCGTTTATCGTCAACCACCATTATGAGCTGTAATTATTCATCGCTGCAACAAAAAAATTTCCATTGCTCCAAACCGTTGTTGTTCGCTGGTAAGAATCTTGGCAAAACTTGTTCCTCCATCTGATCTCGACAATAAATTGTGTTAAAATTTAGTATTCACTATTTTTTCTTGTTTAACTCTAAAGTCTCAGTCTGTCATTATTCAATCGCGAAGAATCGGCGGC
>JAJJWW010008288.1:0-183640 GCA_023531295.1 Papaver armeniacum | reverse complement strand
GGTTTTCTTATACCTAAAAGTCTTAACAGTTTTATCAGAAGGAAGAGAAGATATTTTCAATACTAGTGTGGGCGCAACAAAGAAAATAGTCTACTATATCTATATATAGCAGTTTTCATTCCACTCTCCCACTAAGATAAAACAGTTAGGTCTTTTAGGGTTTAACATTAATTAGCTTAATAATCGGTCAAAACCACGTCTCACGTAATTAGTTTTGCCAACTATTAACCACAAATCACTCCACTATAGATTTGTGATTGAACCCTCTAATTCATGTTATATTTATTAATAAACCCTTTAGCCTTGTTACAGTCACATAACAATCCCTCCATTGTACCTGGCATCCATAAATAATCCATGGCATAGCAACTCTTGCCTGTCAGTGTCATTATGATTATTTATGTCTTATATCCTCGACTATTACGTGTGCTAGACAACCATTATTAATCTAATAATCGCTCAAACAATTTGAGTGATCACTGGCCAGTTTAGAATAATAATTAATGCAATGTAATACGAGGGGATGTCATAATTCATGGACTTCATATTGAATCATGTAATCCTACTATGTCATCATAACTATCCATCTCGTTCAGAATATTGGATCACTTATAACATTTACGACCTCACTGCTTAACGAGACAAGATGGAGATGATGAACATGTAAGGTATACATTAATTCTCAGAATTAAGAACTTTATGAAATAACAATAAAGAAGTACTCTTTGTTTACTGACGTAGTAAAAGAGTTTCTAGTAGACCCATCAATATGATCTCATCGCATTGATAGATAACTCATATCCCTGCATATAAGTTAATCACATAATAATTCATTTAACTATATATCTCATTTGTATGTAAAACCATTTATTAAACTACTTGAAAATGTCACAGTCATTGTTTTAGGGCATTATTCCCAACAATACGCGCATATCGCATGGGTCAAAATTTGTATTTTTGACCCATGGGTCAAAATTTGTATTTAAAGGAGAAGATACTTGCAAATCAAGTTAGGTTTTGGTTTTGGTTTTCTTTAAAAACTAGTAAAACACCTAAAAGGAATTTACCCATAAATAAAACTCTAAAAATATTTTAGGAATTAATTTCCTAAAGAAAAACTCGCCCAAAAAATAAATCCGAGTAGAAGAGGAATTTGGTGCATGGCATACGCGCATATCGCATGGGTCAAAATTTGTATTTTTGACCCATGGGTCAAAATTTGTATTTAAAGGAGAAGATACTTGCAAATCAAGTTAGGTTTTGGTTTTGGTTTTCTTTAAAAACTAGTAAAACACCTAAAAGGAATTTACCCATAAATAAAACTCTAAAAATATTTTAGGAATTAATTTCCTAAAGAAAAACTCGCCCAAAAAATAAATCCGAGTAGAAGAGGAATTTGGTGCATGGCATACGCGCATATCGCATGGGTCAAAATTTGTATTTTTGACCCATGGGTCAAAATTTGTATTTAAAGGAGAAGATACTTGCAAATCAAGTTAGGTTTTGGTTTTGGTTTTCTTTAAAAACTAGTAGAACACCTAAAAGGAATTTACCCATAAATAAAACTCTAAAAATATTTTAGGAATTAATTTCCTAAAGAAAAACTCGCCCAAAAAAATAAATCCGAGTAGAAGAGGAACTTGGTGCATGGCATACGCGCATATCGCATGGGTCAAAATTTGTATTTTTCAATATTGAATCAATAATATTAATAGAGATAATCAAGCAAAACCTGTTTACAAGAGATAAACGAAATGGTACTTATAATGCTCCATAAACCCTAGCATACTCTTAGCCTAAGACTCTTACCAAACTTACAAAACCCTGCGTATCTAAAACCTAACAAGAAAAGTTGATATCCTATAATGTCTTCCCTTTTATTCGACCCCTATTTAAACAAGGAGAGATATGCAAATCACGCGACATTTAGGAAACTCTATTAGCCACTGAAACGTGTTTGTATACGTCCCGTATCAAACTAAGACATCTAGTCAGGCGCACGGTGTTCTCGTAATTAAGCGACGATGCCATATGAGTCTCCATACCGGCACGCGTTTGTACATGATCATGAGTATTCAGTAGCCGTACAGCTAAAATGTTAGCAAATCAAGACACAAACACTGTTGGAATCTTGCAACAATGAACAACACGTTAGATGTATCAAAAATAATATGTAAAGAACTAATGCGAAACAACTCTACCGAAATAACTTGACGAGGGCAGAATCACAGTTTCAACAAGTTGTCCTTAACACATTAGTTCGCGGGTATACTCGAGTTGAGTAATGCTAAACCCCTCACAAATAAGATGTGTCCAGGATAAGACTGCCCGATATAACTTGAGTTAGCACAACGCAAGTTACCCTTTCTTCGAACTCAGCAACAGGGATGGAGGTAAAAACGTATGGAGAAACCCTAGAATAAAACAAGAATTTTTCGGTGTGTAGAAAACATAATTTTTCGAGTTGTATTTAAAGGAGAAGATACTTGCAAATCAAGTTAGGTTTTGGTTTTGGTTTTCTTTAAAAACTAGTAATACACCTAAAAGGAATTTACCCATAAATAAAACTCTAAAAATATTTTAGGAATTAATTTCCTAAAGAAAAACTCGCCCAAAAAATAAATCCGCGTAGAAGAGGAATTTGGTGCATGGCATACGCGCATATCGCATGGGTCAAAATTTGTATTTAAAGGAGAAGATACTTGCAAATCAAGTTAGGTTTTGGTTTTGGTTTTCTTTAAAAACTAGTAAAACACCTAAAAGGAATTTACCCATAAATAAAACTCTAAAAATATTTTAGGAATTAATTTCCTAAAGAAAAACTCGCCCAAAAAATAAATCCGAGTAGAAGAGGAATTTGGTGCATGGCATACGCGCATATCGCATGGGTCAAAATTTGTATTTTTGACCCATGGGTCAAAATTTGTATTTAAAGGAGAAGATACTTGCAAATCAAGTTAGGTTTTGGTTTTGGTTTTCTTTAAAAACTAGTAAAACACCTAAAAGAAATTTACCCATAAATAAAACTCTAAAAATATTTTAGGAATTAATTTCCTTAAGAAAAACTCGCCCAAAAAATAAATCCGAGTAGAAGAGGAATTTTGTGCATGGCATACGCGCATATCGCATGGGTCAAAATTTGTATTTTTCACCCATGGGTCAAAATTTGTATTTAAAGGAGAAGATACTTGCAAATCAAGTTAGGTTTTGGTTTTGGTTTTCTTTAAAAACTAGTAAAACACCTAAAAGGAATTTACCCATAAATAAAACTCTAAAAATATTTTAGGAATTAATTTCCTAAAGAAAAACTCGCCCAAAAATAAATCCGAGTAGAAAAGGAATTTGGTGCATGGCATACGCGCATATCGCATGGGTCAAAATTTGTATTTTTGACCCATGGGTCAAAATTTGTATTTAAAGGAGAAGATACTTGCAAATCAAGTTAGGTTTTGGTTTTGGTTTTCTTTAAAAACTAGTAAAACACCTAAAAGGAATTTACCCATAAATAAAACTCTAAAAATATTTTAGGAATTAATTTCCTAAAGAAAAACTCGCCCAAAAATAAATCCGAGTAGAAGAGGAATTTGGTGCATGGCATACGCGCATATCGCATGGGTCAAAATTTGTATTTTTGACCCATGGGTCAAAATTTGTATTTAAAGGAGAAGATACTTGCAAATCAAGTTAGGTTTTGGTTTTGGTTTTCTTTAAAAACTAGTAAAACACCTAAAAGGAATTTACCCATAAATAAAACTCTAAAAATATTTTAGGAATTTATTTCCTAAAGAAAAACTCGCCCAAAAAATAAATCCGAGTAGAAGAGGAATTTGGTGCATGGCATACGCGCATATCGCATGGGTCAAAATTTGTATTTTTGACCCATGGGTCAAAATTTGTATTTAAAGGAGAAGATACTTGCAAATCAAGTTAGGTTTTGGTTTTGGTTTTCTTTAAAAACTAGTAAAACACCTAAAAGGAATTTACCCATAAATAAAACTCTAAAAATATTTTAGGAATTAATTTCCTAAAGAAAAACTCGCCAAAAAATAAATCCGAGTAGAAGAGGAATTTGGTGCATGGCATACGCGCATATCGCATGGGTCAAAATTTGTATTTAAAGGAGAAGATACTTGCAAATCAAGTTAGGTTTTGGTTTTGGTTTTCTTTAAAAACTAGTAAAACACCTAAAAGGAATTTAGCCATAAATAAAACTCTAAAAATATTTTAGGAATTAATTTCCTAAAGAAAAACTCGCCCAAAAAATAAATCCGAGTAGAAGAGGAATTTGGTGCATGGCATACGCGCATATCCCATGGGTCAAAATTTGTATTTAAAGGAGAAGATACTTGCAAATCAAGTTAGGTTTTGGTTTTGGTTTTCTTTAAAAACTAGTAAAACACCTAAAAGGAATTTACCCATAAATAAAACTCTAAAAATATTTTAGGAATTAATTTCCTTAAGAAAAACTCGCCAAAAAATAAATCCGAGTAGAAGAGGAACTTGGTGCATGGCATACGCGCATATCGCATGGGTCAAAATTTGTATTTTTCAATATTGAATCAATAATATTAATAGAGATAATCAAGCAAAACCTCGTTTACAAGAGATAAACGAAATGGTACTTATAATGCTCCATAAACCCTAGCATACTCTTAGCCTAAGACTCTTACCAAACTTACAAAACCCTGCGTATCTAAAACCTAACAAGAAAAGTTGATATCCTATAATGTCTTCCCTTTTATTCGACCCCTATTTAAACAAGGAGAGATATGCAAATCACGCGACATTTAGGAAACTCTATTAGCCATCAAACGTGTTTGTATACGTCCCGTATCAAACTAAGACATCTAGTCGCGCACGGTGTTCTCGTAATTAAGCGACGATGCCATATGAGTCTCCATACTGGCACGCGTTTGTACATGATCATGAGTATTCGAGTGGCCGTCGGCTAAAATGTTAGCAAATCAAGACACAAACACTGTTGGAATCTTGCAACAATGAACAACACGTTTGATGTATCAAAAATAATATGTAAAGAACTAATGCGAAACAACTCTACCGAAATAACTTGACGAGGCGAGAATCACAGGTTCAACAAGTTGTCCTTAACACATTAGTTCGCGGGTATACTCGAGTTGAGTAATGCTAAACCCCTCACAGCGAAGATGTGTCCAGGATAAGACTGCCCGATATAACTTGAGTTAGCACAATGCAAGTTACCCTTTCTTCGAACTCAGCAACAGGGATGGAGGTAAAAACGTATGGAGAAACCCTAGAATAAAACAAGAATTTTTCGGTGTGTAGAAAACAGAATTTCGAGTTGTATTTAAAGGAGAAGATACTTGCAAATCAAGTTAGGTTTTGGTTTTGGTTTTCTTTAAAAACTAGTAAAACACCTAAAAGGAATTTACCCATAAATAAAACTCTAAAAATATTTTAGGAATTAATTTCCTAAAGAAAAACTCGCCCAAAAATAAATCCGAGTAGAAGAGGAACTTGGTGCATGGCATACGCGCATATCGCATGGGTCAAAATTTGTATTTTTCAATATTGAATCAATAATATTAATAGAGATAATCAAGCAAAACCTGTTTACAAGAGATAAACGAAATGGTACTTATAATGCTCCATAAACCCTAGCATACTCTTAGCCTAAGACTCTTACCAAACTTACAAAACCCTGCGTATCTAAAACCTAACAAGAAAAGTTGATATCCTATAATGTCTTCCCTTTTATTCGACCCCTATTTAAACAAGGAGAGATATGCAAATCACGCGACATTTAGGAAACTCTATTAGCCATCGAAACGTGTTTGTATACGTCCCGTATCAAACTAAGACATCTAGTCGGCGCACGGTGTTCTCGTAATTAAGCGACGATGCCATATGAGTCTCCATACCGGCACGCGTTTGTACATGATCATGAGTATTCGGTGAGCCGTACAAAGCTAAAATGTTAGCAAATCAAGACACAAACACTGTTGGAATCTTGCAACAATGAACAACACGTTAGATGTATCAAAAATAATATGTAAAGAACTAATGCGAAACAACTCTACCGAAATAACTTGACGAGGGCAGAATCACAGGTTCAACAAGTTGTCCTTAACACATTAGTTCGCGGGTATACTCGAGTTGAGTAATGCTAAACCCCTCACAAATGAAGATGTGTCCAGGATAAGACTGCCCGATATAACTTGAGTTAGCACAACGCAAGTTACCCTTTCTTCGAACTCAGCAACAGGGATGGAGGTAAAAATGTATGGAGAAACCCTAGAATAAAACAAGAATTTTTCGGTGTGTAGAAAACATAATTTTTCGAGTTGTATTTAAAGGAGAAGATACTTGCAAATCAAGTTAGGTTTTGGTTTTGGTTTTCTTTAAAAACTAGTAAAACACCTAAAAGGAATTTACCCATAAATAAAACTCTAAAAATATTTTAGGAATTAATTTCCTAAAGAAAAACTCGCCCAAAAATAAATCCGAGTAGAAGAGGAATTTGGTGCATGGCATACGCGCATATCGCATGGGTCAAAATTTGTATTTTTGACCCATGGGTCAAAATTTGTATTTAAAGGAGAAGATACTTGCAAATCAAGTTAGGTTTTGGTTTTGGTTTTCTTTAAAAACTAGTAAAACACCTAAAAGGAATTTACCCATAAATAAAACTCTAAAAATATTTTAGGAATTAATTTCCTAAAGAAAAACTCGCCCAAAAAATAAATCCGAGTAGAAGAGGAATTTGGTGCATGGCATACGCGCATATCGCATGGGTCAAAATTTGTATTTAAAGGAGAAGATACTTGCAAATCAAGTTAGGTTTTGGTTTTGGTTTTCTTTAAAAACTAGTAAAACACCTAAAAGGAATTTACCCATAAATAAAACTCTAAAAATATTTTAGGAATTAATTTCCTAAAGAAAAACTCGCCCAAAAAATAAATCCGAGTAGAAGAGGAATTTGGTGCATGGCATACGCGCATATCGCATGGGTCAAAATTTGTATTTTTGACCCATGGGTCAAAATTTGTATTTAAAGGAGAAGATACTTGCAAATCAAGTTAGGTTTTGGTTTTGGTTTTCTTTAAAAACTAGTAAAACACCTAAAAGAAATTTACCCATAAATAAAACTCTAAAAATATTTTAGGAATTAATTTCCTAAAGAAAAACTCGCCCAAAAAATAAATCCGAGTAGAAGAGGAATTTGGTGCATGGCATACGCGCATATCGCATGGGTCAAAATTTGTATTTTTCACCCATGGGTCAAAATTTGTATTTAAAGGAGAAGATACTTGCAAATCAAGTTAGGTTTTGGTTTTGGTTTTCTTTAAAAACTAGTAAAACACCTAAAAGGAATTTACCCATAAATAAAACTCTAAAAATATTTTAGGAATTAATTTCCTAAAGAAAAACTCGCCCAAAAAATAAATCCGAGTAGAAAAGGAATTTGGTGCATGGCATACGCGCATATCGCATGGGTCAAAATTTGTATTTTTGACCCATGGGTCAAAATTTGTATTTAAAGGAGAAGATACTTGCAAATCAAGTTAGGTTTTGGTTTTGGTTTTCTTTAAAAACTAGTAAAACACCTAAAAGGAATTTACCCATAAATAAAACTCTAAAAATATTTTAGGAATTAATTTCCTAAAGAAAAACTCGCCCAAAAATAAATCCGAGTAGAAGAGGAATTTGGTGCATGGCATACGCGCATATCGCATGGGTCAAAATTTGTATTTTTGACCCATGGGTCAAAATTTGTATTTAAAGGAGAAGATACTTGCAAATCAAGTTAGGTTTTGGTTTTGGTTTTCTTTAAAAACTAGTAAAACACCTAAAAGGAATTTACCCATAAATAAAACTCTAAAAATATTTTAGGAAATTAATTCCTAAAGAAAAACTCGCCAAAAAAATAAATCCGAGTAGAAGAGGAATTTGGTGCATGGCATACGCGCATATCGCATGGGTCAAAATTTGTATTTTTGACCCATGGGTCAAAATTTGTATTTAAAGGAGAAGATACTTGCAAATCAAGTTAGGTTTTGGTTTTGGTTTTCTTTAAAAACTAGTAAAACACATAAAAGGAATTTACCCATAAATAAAACTCTAAAAATATTTTAGGAATTAATTTCCTAAAGAAAAACTCGCCCAAAAAATAAATCCGAGTAGAAGAGGAATTTGGTGCATGGCATACGCGCATATCGCATGGGTCAAAATTTGTATTTAAAGGAGAAGATACTTGCAAATCAAGTTAGGTTTTGGTTTTGGTTTTCTTTAAAAACTAGTAAAACACCTAAAAGGAATTTAGCCATAAATAAAACTCTAAAAATATTTTAGGAATTAATTTCCTAAAGAAAAACTCGCCCAAAAAATAAATCCGAGTAGAAGAGGAATTTGGTGCATGGCATACGCGCATATCCCATGGGTCAAAATTTGTATTTAAAGGAGAAGATACTTGCAAATCAAGTTAGGTTTTGGTTTTGGTTTTCTTTAAAAACTAGTAAAACACCTAAAAGGAATTTACCCATAAATAAAACTCTAAAAATATTTTAGGAATTAATTTCCTAAAGAAAAACTCGCCCAAAAAATAAATCCGAGTAGAAGAGGAACTTGGTGCATGGCATACGCGCATATCGCATGGGTCAAAATTTGTATTTTTCAATATTGAATCAATAATATTAATAGAGATAATCAAGCAAAACCTCATTTACAAGAGATAAACGAAATGGTACTTATAATGCTCCATAAACCCTAGCATACTCTTAGCCTAAGACTCTTACCAAACTTACAAAACCCTGCGTATCTAAAACCTAACAAGAAAAGTTGATATCCTATAATGTCTTCCCTTTTATTCGACCCCTATTTAAACAAGGAGAGATATGCAAATCACGCGACATTTAGGAAACTCTATTAGCCATCAAACGTGTTTGTATACGTCCCGTATCAAACTAAGACATCTAGTCAGGCGCACGGTGTTCTCGTAATTAAGCGACGATGCCATATGAGTCTCCATACCGGCACGCGTTTGTACATGATCATGAGTATTCAGTAGCCGTACAGCTAAAATGTTAGCAAATCAAGACACAAACACTTTGGAATCTTGCAACAATGAACAACACGTTTGATGTATCAAAAATAATATGTAAAGAACTAATGCGAAACAACTCTACCGAAATAACTTGACGAGGGCGTAATCACGGGTTCAACAAGTTGTCCTTAACACATTAGTTCGCGGGTATACTCGAGTTGAGTAATGCTAAACCCCTCACAGCGAAGATGTGTCCAGGATAAGACTGCCCGATATAACTTGAGTTAGCACAACGCAAGTTACCCTTTCTTCGAACTCAAGCAACGGGGATGGAGGTAAAAACGTATGGAGAAACCCTAGAATAAAACAAGAATTTTTCTAAAAATATTTTAGGAATGTAGAAAACAGAATTTCGAGTTGTATTTAAAGGAGAAGATACTTGCAAATCAAGTTAGGTTTTGGTTTTGGTTTTCTTTAAAAACTAGTAAAACACCTAAAAGGAATTTACCCATAAATAAAACTCTAAAAATATTTTAGGAATTAATTTCCTAAAGAAAAACTCGCCCAAAAAAATAAATCCGAGTAGAAGAGGAACTTGGTGCATGGCATACGCGCATATCGCATGGGTCAAAATTTGTATTTTTCAATATTGAATCAATAATATTAATAGAGATAATCAAGCAAAACCTCGTTTACAAGAGATAAACGAAATGGTACTTATAATGCTCCATAAACCCTAGCATACTCTTAGCCTAAGACTCTTACCAAACTTACAAAACCCTGCGTATCTAAAACCTAACAAGAAAAGTTGATATCCTATAATGTCTTCCCTTTTATTCGACCCCTATTTAAACAAGGAGAGATATGCAAATCACGCGACATTTAGGAAACTCTATTAGCCACTGAAACGTGTTTGTATACGTCCCGTATCAAACTAAGACATCTAGTCAGGCGCACGGTGTTCTCGTAATTAAGCGACGATGCCATATGAGTCTCCATACCGGCACGCGTTTGTACATGATCATGAGTATTCAGTAGCCGTACAGCTAAAATGTTAGCAAATCAAGACACAAACACTGTTGGAATCTTGCAACAATGAACAACACGTTAGATGTATCAAAAATAATATGTAAAGAACTAATGCGAAACAACTCTACCGAAATAACTTGACGAGGGCAGAATCACAGGTTCAACAAGTTGTCCTTAACACATTAGTTCGCGGGTATACTCGAGTTGAGTAATGCTAAACCCCTCACAGCGAAGATGTGTCCAGGATAAGACTGCCCGATATAACTTGAGTTAGCACAACGCAAGTTACCCTTTCTTCGAACTCAGCAACAGGGATGGAGGTAAAAATGTATGGAGAAACCCTAGAATAAAACAAGAATTTTTCGGTGTGTAGAAAACATAATTTTTCGAGTTGTATTTAAAGGAGAAGATACTTGCAAATCAAGTTAGGTTTTGGTTTTGGTTTTCTTTAAAAACTAGTAAAACACCTAAAAGGAATTTACCCATAAATAAAACTCTAAAAATATTTTAGGAATTAATTTCCTAAAGAAAAACTCGCCCAAAAAATAAATCCGAGTAGAAGAGGAATTTGGTGCATGGCATACGCGCATATCGCATGGGTCAAAATTTGTATTTTTGACCCATGGGTCAAAATTTGTATTTAAAGGAGAAGATACTGGCAAATCAAGTTAGGTTTTGGTTTTGGTTTTCTTTAAAAACTAGTAAAACACCTAAAAGGAATTTACCCATAAATAAAACTCTAAAAATATTTTAGGAATTAATTTCCTAAAGAAAAACTCGCCCAAAAAATAAATCCGAGTAGAAGAGGAATTTGGTGCATGGCATACGCGCATATCGCATGGGTCAAAATTTGTATTTTTGACCCATGGGTCAAAATTTGTATTTAAAGGAGAAGATACTTGCAAATCAAGTTAGGTTTTGGTTTTGGTTTTCTTTAAAAACTAGTAAAACATCTAAAAGGAATTTACCCATAAATAAAACTCTAAAAATATTTTAGGAATTAATTTCCTAAAGAAAAACTCGCCCAAAAAATAAATCCGAGTAGAAGAGGAATTTGGTGCATGGCATACGCGCATATCCCATGGGTCAAAATTTGTATTTAAAGGAGAAGATACTTGCAAATCAAGTTAGATTTTGGTTTTGGTTTTCTTTAAAAACTAGTAAAACACCTAAAAGGAATTTACCCATAAATAAAACTCTAAAAATATTTTAGGAATTAATTTCCTAAAGAAAAACTCGCCCAAAAATAAATCCGAGTAGAAGAGGAACTTGGTGCATGGCATACGCGCATATC
Organism: Papaver armeniacum; assembly: GCA_023531295.1. NCBI lineage: Eukaryota > Viridiplantae > Streptophyta > Magnoliopsida > Ranunculales > Papaveraceae > Papaver > Papaver armeniacum. The sequence goes on along the minus strand of JAJJWW010008288.1, from coordinate 172,295 downwards.
GCATGGGTCAAAATTTGTATTTTTCAATATTGAATCAATAATATTAATAGAGATAATCAAGCAAAACCTGTTTACAAGAGATAAACGAAATGGTACTTATAATGCTCCATAAACCCTAGCATACTCTTAGCCTAAGACTCTTACCAAACTTACAAAACCCTGCGTATCTAAAACCTAACAAGAAAAGTTGATATCCTATAATGTCTTCCCTTTTATTCGACCCCTATTTAAACAAGGAGAGATATGCAAATCACGCGACATTTAGGAAACTCTATTAGCCATTGAAACGTGTTTGTATACGTCCCGTATCAAACTAAGACATCTAGTCAGGCGCACGGTGTTCTCGTAATTAAGCGACGATGCCATATGAGTCTCCATACCGGCACGCGTTTGTACATGATCATGAGTATTCAGTAGCCGTACATCTAAAATGTTAGCAAATCAAGACACAAACACTGTTGGAATCTTGCAACAATGAATAACACGTTAGATGTATCAAAAATAATATGTAAAGAACTAATGCGAAACAACTCTACCGAAATAACTTGACGAGGGCAGAATCACAGGTTCAACAAGTTGTCCTTAACACATTAGTTCGCGGGTATACTCGAGTTGAGTAATGCTAAACCCCTCACAGCGAAGATGTGTCCAGGATAAGACTGCCCGATATAACTTGAGTTATCACAACGCAAGTTACCCTTTCTTCAAACTCAGCAACAGGGATGGAGGTAAAAACGTATGGAGAAACCCTAGAATTAAACAAGAATTTTTCGGTGTGTAGAAAACATGAATTTCGAGTTGTATTTAAAGGAGAAGATACTTGCAAATCAAGTTAGGTTTTGGTTTTGGTTTTCTTTAAAAACTAGTAAAACACCTAAAAGGAATTTACCCATAAATAAAACTCTAAAAATATTTTAGGAATTAATTTCCTAAAGAAAAACTCGCCCAAAAAATAAATCCGAGTAGAAGAGGAATTTGGTGCATGGCATACGCGCATATCGCATGGGTCAAAATTTGTATTTTTGACCCATGGGTCAAAATTTGTATTTAAAGGAGAAGATACTTGCAAATCAAGTTAGGTTTTGGTTTTGGTTTTCTTTAAAAACTAGTAAAACACCTAAAAGGAATTTACCCATAAATAAAACTCTAAAAATATTTTAGGAATTAATTTCCTAAAGAAAAACTCGCCCAAAAAATAAATCCGAGTAGAAGAGGAACTTGGTGCATGGCATACGCGCATATCGCATGGGTCAAAATTTGTATTTTTCAATATTGAATCAATAATATTAATAGAGATAATCAAGCAAAACCTGTTTACAAGAGATAAACGAAATGGTACTTATAATGCTCCATAAACCCTAGCATACTCTTAGCCTAAGACTCTTACCAAACTTACAAAACCCTGCGTATCTAAAACCTAACAAGAAAAGTTGATATCATATAATGTCTTCCCTTTTATTCGACCCCTATTTAAACAAGGAGAGATATGCAAATCACGCGACATTTAGGAAACTCTATTAGCCATCTGAAACGTGTTTGTATACGTCCCGTATCAAACTAAGACATCTAGTCGGCGCACGGTGTTCTCGTAATTAAGCGACGATGCCATATGAGTCTCCATACCGCACGCGTTTGTACATGATCATGAGTATTCGATGTAGCCGTCAGACTAAAATGTTAGCAAATCAAGACACAAACACTGTTGGAATCTTGCAACAATGAACAACACGTTAGATGTATCAAAAATAATATGTAAAGAACTAATGCGAAACAACTCTACCGAAATAACTTGACGAGGGCGTAATCACAGGTTCAACAAGTTGTCCTTAACACATTAGTTCGCGGGTATACTCGAGTTGAGTAATGCTAAACCCCTCACAGCGAAGATGTGTCCAGGATAAGACTGCCCGATATAACTTGAGTTATCACAACGCAAGTTACCCTTTCTTCGAACTCAGCAACAGGGATGGAGGTAAAAACGTATGGAGAAACCCTAGAATAAAACAAGAATTTTTCGGTGTGTAGAAAACATAATTTTTCGAGTTGTATTTAAAGGAGAAGATACTTGCAAATCAAGTTAGGTTTTGGTTTTGGTTTTCTTTAAAAACTAGTAAAACACCTAAAAGGAATTTACCCATAAATAAAACTCTAAAAATATTTTAGGAATTAATTTCCTAAAGAAAAACTCGCCCAAAAAAATAAATCCGAGTAGAAGAGGAATTTGGTGCATGGCATACGCGCATATCGCATGGGTCAAAATTTGTATTTTTCACCCATGGGTCAAAATTTGTATTTAAAGGAGAAGATACTTGCAAATCAAGTTAGGTTTTGGTTTTGGTTTTCTTTAAAAACTAGTAAAACACCTAAAAGGAATTTACCCATAAATAAAACTCTAAAAATATTTTAGGAATTAATTTCCTAAAGAAAAACTCGCCCAAAAAATAAATCCGAGTAGAAGAGGAATTTGGTGCATGGCATACGCGCATATCGCATGGGTCAAAATTTGTATTTTTCACCCATGGGTCAAAATTTGTATTTAAAGGAGAAGATACTTGCAAATCAAGTTAGGTTTTGGTTTTGGTTTTCTTTAAAAACTAGTAAAACACCTAAAAGGAATTTACCCATAAATAAAACTCTAAAAATATTTTAGGAATTAATTTCCTAAAGAAAAACTCGCCCAAAAAATAAATCCGAGTAGAAGAGGAACTTGGTGCATGGCATACGCGCATATCGCATGGGTCAAAATTTGTATTTTTCAATATTGAATCAATAATATTAATAGAGATAATCAAGCAAAACCCGGTTTACAAGAGATAAACGAAATGGTACTTATAATGCTCCATAAACCCTAGCATACTCTTAGCCTAAGACTCTTACCAAACTTACAAAACCCTGCGTATCTAAAACCTAACAAGAAAAGTTGATATCATATAATGTCTTCCCTTTTATTCGACCCCTATTTAAACAAGGAGAGATATGCAAATCACGCGACATTTAGGAAACTCTATTAGCCACTGAAACGTGTTTGTATACGTCCCGTATCAAACTAAGACATCTAGTCAAAATAAACGGTGTTCTCGTAATTAAGCGACGATGCCATATGAGTCTCCATACCGGCACGCGTTTGTACATGATCATGAGTATTCAAAGCCGTACAGCTAAAATGTTAGCAAATCAAGACACAAACACTTGTTGGAATCTTGCAACAATGAACAACACGTTAGATGTATCAAAAATAATATGTAAAGAACTAATGCGAAACAACTCTACCGAAATAACTTGACGAGGGCAGAATCACAGGTTCAACAAGTTGTCCTTAACACATTAGTTCGCGGGTATACTCGAGTTGAGTAATGCTAAACCCCTCACAGCGAAGATGTGTCCAGGATAAGACTGCCCGATATAACTTGAGTTATCACAACGCAAGTTACCCTTTCTTCGAACTCAAAAACATCAACAGGATGGAGGTAAAAACGTATGGAGAAACCCTAGAATAAAACAAGAATTTTTCGGTGTGTAGAAAACATAATTTTTCGAGTTGTATTTAAAGGAGAAGATACTTGCAAATCAAGTTAGGTTTTGGTTTTGGTTTTCTTTAAAAACTAGTAAAACACCTAAAAGGAATTTACCCATAAATAAAACTCTAAAAATATTTTAGGAATTAATTTCCTAAAGAAAAACTCGCCCAAAAATAAATCCGAGTAGAAGAGGAATTTGGTGCATGGCATACGCGCATATCGCATGGGTCAAAATTTGTATTTTTCACCCATGGGTCAAAATTTGTATTTATAGGAGAAGATACTTGCAAATCAAGTTAGGTTTTGGTTTTGGTTTTCTTTAAAAACTAGTAAAACACCTAAAAGGAATTTACCCATAAATAAAACTCTAAAAATATTTTAGGAATTAATTTCCTAAAGAAAAACTCGCCCAAAAAATAAATCCGAGTAGAAGAGGAATTTGGTGCATGGCATACGCGCATATCGCATGGGTCAAAATTTGTATTTTTGACCCATGGGTCAAAATTTGTATTTAAAGGAGAAGATACTTGCAAATCAAGTTAGGTTTTGGTTTTGGTTTTCTTTAAAAACTAGTAAAACACCTAAAAGGAATTTACCCATAAATAAAACTCTAAAAATATTTTAGGAATTAATTTCCTAAAGAAAAACTCGCCCAAAAAATAAATCCGAGTAGAAGAGGAATTTGGTGCATGGCATACGCGCATATCGCATGGGTCAAAATTTGTATTTTTCACCCATGGGTCAAAATTTGTATTTAAAGGAGAAGATACTTGCAAATCAAGTTAGGTTTTGGTTTTGGTTTTCTTTAAAAACTAGTAAAACACCTAAAAGGAATTTACCCATAAATAAAACTCTAAAAATATTTTAGGAATTAATTTCCTAAAGAAAAACTCGCCCAAAAAATAAATCCGAGTAGAAGAGGAATTTGTTGCATGGCATACGCGCATATCGCATGGGTCAAAATTTGTATTTTTGACCCATGGGTCAAAATTTGTATTTAAAGGAGAAGATACTTGCAAATCAAGTTAGGTTTTGGTTTTGGTTTTCTTTAAAAACTAGTAAAACACCTAAAAGGAATTTACCCATAAATAAAACTCTAAAAATATTTTAGGAATTAATTTCCTAAAGAAAAACTCGCCCAAAAATAAATCCGAGTAGAAGAGGAATTTGGTGCATGGCATACGCGCATATCGCATGGGTCAAAATTTGTATTTTTGACCCATGGGTCAAAATTTGTATTTAAAGGAGAAGATACTTGCAAATCAAGTTAGGTTTTGGTTTTGGTTTTCTTTAAAAACTAGTAAAACACCTAAAAGGAATTTACCCATAAATAAAACTCTAAAAATATTTTAGGAATTAATTTCCTAAAGAAAAACTACTAAAATAAATCCGAGTAGAAGAGGAATTTGGTGCATGGCATACGCGCATATCGCATGGGTCAAAATTTGTATTTTTGACCCATGGGTCAAAATTTGTATTTAAAGGAGAAGATACTTGCAAATCAAGTTAGGTTTTGGTTTTGGTTTTCTTTAAAAACTAGTAAAACACCTAAAAGGAATTTACCCATAAATAAAACTCTAAAAATATTTTAGGAATTAATTTCCTAAAGAAAAACTCGCCCAAAAAATAAATCCGAGTAGAAGAGGAATTTGGTGCATGGCATACGCGCATATCGCATGGGTCAAAATTTGTATTTTTGACCCATGGGTCAAAATTTGTATTTAAAGGAGAAGATACTTGCAAATCAAGTTAGGTTTTGGTTTTGGTTTTCTTTAAAAACTAGTAAAACACCTAAAAGGAATTTACTCATAAATAAAACTCTAAAAATATTTTAGGAATTAATTTCCTAAAGAAAAACTCGCCCAAAAATAAATCCGAGTAGAAGAGGAATTTGGTGCATGGCATACGCGCATATCGCATGGGTCAAAATTTGTATTTTTGACCCATGGGTCAAAATTTGTATTTAAAGGAGAAGATACTTGCAAATCAAGTTAGGTTTTGGTTTTGGTTTTCTTTAAAAACTAGTAAAACACCTAAAATGAATTTACCCATAAATAAAACTCTAAAAATATTTTAGGAATTAATTTCCTAAAGAAAAACTCGCCCAAAAAATAAATCCGAGTAGAAGAGGAATTTGGTGCATGGCATACGCGCATATCGCATGGGTCAAAATTTGTATTTTTGACCCATGGGTCAAAATTTGTATTTAAAGGAGAAGATACTTGCAAATCAAGTTAGGTTTTGGTTTTGGTTTTCTTTAAAAACTAGTAAAACACCTAAAAGGAATTTACCCATAAATAAAACTCTAAAAATATTTTAGGAATTAATTTCCTAAAGAAAAACTCGCCAAATCAAAAAATAAATCCGAGTAGAAGAGGAATTTGGTGCATGGCATACGCGCATATCGCATGGGTCAAAATTTGTATTTTTCACCCATGGGTCAAAATTTGTATTTAAAGGAGAAGATACTTGCAAATCAAGTTAGGTTTTGGTTTTGGTTTTCTTTAAAAACTAGTAAAACACCTAAAATGAATTTACCCATAAATAAAACTCTAAAAATATTTTAGGAATTAATTTCCTAAAGAAAAACTACGCCTTAAAAATAAATCCGAGTAGAAGAGGAATTTGGTGCATGGCATACGCGCATATCGCATGGGTCAAAATTTGTATTTTTGACCCATGGGTCAAAATTTGTATTTAAAGGAGAAGATACTTGCAAATCAAGTTAGGTTTTGGTTTTGGTTTTCTTTAAAAACTAGTAAAACACCTAAAAGGAATTTACCCATAAATAAAACTCTTAAAATATTTTTGAAATCAATTTCCTAAAGAAAAACTCGCCAAAAATAAATCCGAGTAGAAGAGGAACTTGGTGCATGGTATATGCACATATCGCATGGGTCAAAATATGTATTTTTGACCCATGGGTCAAAATTTGTATTTAAAGGAGAAGATACTTGCAAATCAAGTTAGGTTTTGGTTTTGGTTTTCTTTAAAAACTAGTAAAACACCTAAAAGGAATTTACCCATAAATAAAACTCTAAAAATATTTTAGAAATTAATTTCCTAAAGAAAAACTCGCCCAAAAAATAAATCCGAGTAGAAGAGGAATTTGGTGCATGGCATACGCGCATATCGCATGGGTCAAAATTTGTATTTTTGACCCATGGGTCAAAATTTGTATTTATAGGAGAAGATACTTGCAAATCAAGTTAGGTTTTGGTTTTGGTTTTCTTTAAAAACTAGTAAAACACCTAAAAGGAATTTACCCATAAATAAAACTCTAAAAATATTTTAGGAATTAATTTCCTAAAGAAAAACTCGCCCAAAAAATAAATCCGAGTAGAAGAGGAATTTGGTGCATGGCATACGCGCATATCGCATGGGTCAAAATTTGTATTTTTGACCCATGGGTCAAAATTTGTATTTAAAGGAGAAGATACTTGCAAATCAAGTTAGGTTTTGGTTTTGGTTTTCTTTAAAAACTAGTAAAACATCTAAAAGGAATTTACCCATAAATAAAACTCTAAAAATATTTTAGGAATTAATTTCCTAAAGAAAAACTCGCCCAAAAAATAAATCCGAGTAGAAGAGGAATTTGGTGCATGGCATACGCGCATATCCCATGGGTCAAAATTTGTATTTAAAGGAGAAGATACTTGCAAATCAAGTTAGATTTTGGTTTTGGTTTTCTTTAAAAACTAGTAAAACACCTAAAAGGAATTTACCCATAAATAAAACTCTAAAAATATTTTAGGAATTAATTTCCTAAAGAAAAACTCGCCCAAAAAATAAATCCGAGTAGAAGAGGAACTTGGTGCATGGCATACGCGCATATCGCATGGGTCAAAATTTGTATTTTTCAATATTGAATCAATAATATTAATAGAGATAATCAAGCAAAACCTTTTACAAGAGATAAACGAAATGGTACTTATAATGCTCCATAAACCCTAGCATACTCTTAGCCTAAGACTCTTACCAAACTTACAAAACCCCGCGTATCTAAAACCTAACAAGAAAAGTTGATATCCTATAATGTCTTCCCTTTTATTCGACCCCTATTTAAACAAGGAGAGATATGCAAATCACGCGACATTTAGGAAACTCTATTAGCCACTGAAACGTGTTTGTATACGTCCCGTATCAAACTAAGACATCTAGTCGAAGCGCACGGTGTTCTCGTAATTAAGCGACGATGCCATATGAGTCTCCATACCGGCACGCGTTTGTACATGATCATGAGTATTCAAGAGCCGTCTGCTAAAATGTTAGCAAATCAAGACACAAACACTTGTTGGAATCTTGCAACAATGAATAACACGTTAGATGTATCAAAAATAATATGTAAAGAACTAATGCGAAACAACTCTACCGAAATAACTTGACGAGGGCAGAATCACAGGTTCAACAAGTTGTCCTTAACACATTAGTTCGCGGGTATACTCGAGTTGAGTAATGCTAAACCCCTCACAAGCGAAGATGTGTCCAGGGATAAGACTGCCCGATATAACTTGAGTTAGCACAACGCAAGTTACCCTTTCTTCGAACTCAGCAACAGGGATGGAGGTAAAAACGTATGGAGAAACCCTAGAATTAAACAAGAATTTTTCGGTGTGTAGAAAACAAAATTTCGAGTTGTATTTAAAGGAGAAGATACTTGCAAATCAAGTTAGGTTTTGGTTTTGGTTTTCTTTAAAAACTAGTAAAACACCTAAAAGGAATTTACCCATAAATAAAACTCTAAAAATATTTTAGGAATTAATTTCCTAAAGAAAAACTCGCCCAAAAAATAAATCCGAGTAGAAGAGGAATTTGGTGCATGGCATACGCGCATATCGCATGGGTCAAAATTTGTATTTTTGACCCATGGGTCAAAATTTGTATTTAAAGGAGAAGATACTTGCAAATCAAGTTAGGTTTTGGTTTTGGTTTTCTTTAAAAACTAGTAAAACACCTAAAAGGAATTTACCCATAAATAAAACTCTAAAAATATTTTAGGAATTAATTTCCTAAAGAAAAACTCGCCCAAAAATAAATCCGAGTAGAAGAGGAATTTGGTGCATGGCATACGCGCATATCGCATGGGTCAAAATTTGTATTTTTGACCCATGGGTCAAAATTTGTATTTAAAGGAGAAGATACTTGCAAATCAAGTTAGGTTTTGGTTTTGGTTTTCTTTAAAAACTAGTAAAACACCTAAAAGGAATTTACCCATAAATAAAACTCTAAAAATATTTTAGAAATTAATTTCCTAAAGAAAAACTCGCCCAAAAAAAAATAAATCCGAGTAGAAGAGGAATTTGGTGCATGGCATACGCGCATATCGCATGGGTCAAAATTTGTATTTTTGACCCATGGGTCAAAATTTGTATTTAAAGGAGAAGATACTTGCAAATCAAGTTAGGTTTTGGTTTTGGTTTTCTTTAAAAACTAGTAAAACACCTAAAAGGAATTTACCCATAAATAAAACTCTAAAAATATTTTAGGAATTAATTTCCTAAAGAAAAACTCGCCCAAAAATAAATCCGAGTAGAAGAGGAATTTGGTGCATGGCATACGCGCATATCGCATGGGTCAAAATTTGTATTTTTGACCCATGGGTCAAAATTTGTATTTAAAGGAGAAGATACTTGCAAATCAAGTTAGGTTTTGGTTTTGGTTTTCTTTAAAAACTAGTAAAACATCTAAAAGGAATTTACCCATAAATAAAACTCTAAAAATATTTTAGGAATTAATTTCCTAAAGAAAAACTCGCCCAAAAAAATAAATCCGAGTAGAAGAGGAATTTGGTGCATGGCATACGCGCATATCCCATGGGTCAAAATTTGTATTTAAAGGAGAAGATACTTGCAAATCAAGTTAGATTTTGGTTTTGGTTTTCTTTAAAAACTAGTAAAACACCTAAAAGGAATTTACCCATAAATAAAACTCTAAAAATATTTTAGGAATTAATTTCCTAAAGAAAAACTCGCCCAAAAAATAAATCCGAGTAGAAGAGGAACTTGGTGCATGGCATACGCGCATATCGCATGGGTCAAAATTTGTATTTTTCAATATTGAATCAATAATATTAATAGAGATAATCAAGCAAAACCTCAGTTTACAAGAGATAAACGAAATGGTACTTATAATGCTCCATAAACCCTAGCATACTCTTAGCCTAAGACTCTTACCAAACTTACAAAACCCTGCGTATCTAAAACCTAACAAGAAAAGTTGATATCCTATAATGTCTTCCCTTTTATTCGACCCCTATTTAAACAAGGAGAGATATGCAAATCACGCGACATTTAGGAAACTCTATTAGCCATCGAAACGTGTTTGTATACGTCCCGTATCAAACTAAGACATCTAGTCGCGCACACGGTGTTCTCGTAATTAAGCGACGATGCCATATGAGTCTCCATACTTAGACGCACGCGTTTGTACATGATCATGAGTATTCAAGCCGTCAGACAGCTAAAATGTTAGCAAATCAAGACACAAACACTGTTGGAATCTTGCAACAATGAATAACACGTTAGATGTATCAAAAATAATATGTAAAGAACTAATGCGAAACAACTCTACCGAAATAACTTGACGAGGGCAGAATCACGGGTTCAACAAGTTGTCCTTAACATATTAGTTCGCGGGTATACTCGAGTTGAGTAATGCTAAACCCCTCACAAATAAGATGTGTCCAGGATAAGACTGCCCGATATAACTTGAGTTAGCACAACGCAAGTTACCCTTTCTTCGAACTCAAGAACGGGATGGAGGTAAAAACGTATGGAGAAACCCTAGAATTAAACAAGAATTTTTCGGTGTGTAGAAAACAAAATTTTAGAGTTTTATTTAAAGGAGAAGATACTTGCAAATCAAGTTAGGTTTTGGTTTTGGTTTTCTTTAAAAACTAGTAAAACACCTAAAAGAAATTTACCCATAAATAAAACTCTAAAAATATTTTAGGAATTAATTTCCTAAAGAAAAACTCGCCCAAAAAATAAATCCGAGTAGAAGAGGAATTTGGTGCATGGCATACGCGCATATCGCATGGGTCAAAATTTGTATTTTTGACCCATGGGTCAAAATTTGTATTTAAAGGAGAAGATACTTGCAAATCAAGTTAGGTTTTGGTTTTGGTTTTCTTTAAAAACTAGTAAAACACCTAAAAGGAATTTACCCATAAATAAAACTCTAAAAATATTTTAGGAATTAATTTCCTAAAGAAAAACTCGCCCAAAAAATAAATCCGAGTAGAAGAGGAATTTGGTGCATGGCATACGCGCATATCGCATGGGTCAAAATTTGTATTTTTGACCCATGGGTCAAAATTTGTATTTAAAGGAGAAGATACTTGCAAATCAAGTTAGGTTTTGGTTTTGGTTTTCTTTAAAAACTAGTAAAACACCTAAAAGGAATTTACCCATAAATAAAACTCTAAAAATATTTTAGAATTAATTTCCTAAAGAAAAACTCGCCCAAAAAAATAAATCCGAGTAGAAGAGGAATTTGGTGCATGGCATACGCGCATATCGCATGGGTCAAAATTTGTATTTTTGACCCATGGGTCAAAATTTGTATTTAAAGGAGAAGATACTTGCAAATCAAGTTAGGTTTTGGTTTTGGTTTTCTTTAAAAACTAGTAAAACACCTAAAAGGAATTTACCCATAAATAAAACTCTAAAAATATTTTAGGAATTAATTTCCTAAAGAAAAACTCGCCCAAAAAATAAATCCGAGTAGAAGAGGAATTCGATGCATGGCATACGCGCATATCGCATGGGTCAAAATTTGTATTTTTGACCCATGGGTCAAAATTTGTATTTAAAGGAGAAGATACTTGCAAATCAAGTTAGGTTTTGGTTTTGGTTTTCTTTAAAAACTAGTAAAACATCTAAAAGGAATTTACCCATAAATAAAACTCTAAAAATATTTTAGGAATTAATTTCCTAAAGAAAAACTCGCCCAAAAAATAAATCCGAGTAGAAGAGGAATTTGGTGCATGGCATACGCGCATATCCCATGGGTCAAAATTTGTATTTAAAGGAGAAGATACTTGCAAATCAAGTTAGATTTTGGTTTTGGTTTTCTTTAAAAACTAGTAAAACACCTAAAAGGAATTTACCCATAAATAAAACTCTAAAAATATTTTAGGAATTAATTTCCTAAAGAAAAACTCGCCCAAAAAATAAATCCGAGTAGAAGAGGAACTTGGTGCATGGCATACGCGCATATCGCATGGGTCAAAATTTGTATTTTTCAATATTGAATCAATAATATTAATAGAGATAATCAAGCAAAACCTTTTACAAGAGATAAACGAAATGGTACTTATAATGCTCCATAAACCCTAGCATACTCTTAGCCTAAGACTCTTACCAAACTTACAAAACCCTGCGTATCTAAAACCTAACAAGAAAAGTTGATATCCTATAATGTCTTCCCTTTTATTCGACCCCTATTTAAACAAGGAGAGATATGCAAATCACGCGACATTTAGGAAACTCTATTAGCCACTGAAACGTGTTTGTATACGTCCCGTATCAAACTAAGACATCTAGTCAGGCGCACGGTGTTCTCGTAATTAAGCGACGATGCCATATGAGTCTCCATACCGGCACGCGTTTGTACATGATCATGAGTATTCGATGGCAAACACGGCTAAAATGTTAGCAAATCAAGACACAAACACTGTTGGAATCTTGCAACAATGAATAACACGTTAGATGTATCAAAAATAATATGTAAAGAACTAATGCGAAACAACTCTACCGAAATAACTTGACGAGGGCAGAATCACAGGTTCAACAAGTTGTCCTTAACACATTAGTTCGCGGGTATACTCGAGTTGAGTAATGCTAAACCCCTCACAGCGAAGATGTGTCCAGGATAAGACTGCCCGATATAACTTGAGTTAGCACAACGCAAGTTACCCTTTCTTCGAACTCAGCAACAGGGATGGAGGTAAAAACGTATGGAGAAACCCTAGAATAAAACAAGAATTTTTCGGTGTGTAGAAAACATAATTTTTCGAGTTGTATTTAAAGGAGAAGATACTTGCAAATCAAGTTAGGTTTTGGTTTTGGTTTTCTTTAAAAACTAGTAAAACACCTAAAAGGAATTTACCCATAAATAAAACTCTAAAAATATTTTAGGAATTAATTTCCTAAAGAAAAACTCGCCCAAAAATAAATCCGAGTAGAAGAGGAATTTGGTGCATGGCATACGCGCATATCGCATGGGTCAAAATTTGTATTTTTGACCCATGGGTCAAAATTTGTATTTAAAGGAGAAGATACTTGCAAATCAAGTTAGGTTTTGGTTTTGGTTTTCTTTAAAAACTAGTAAAACACCTAAAAGGAATTTACCCATAAATAAAACTCTAAAAATATTTTAGGAATTAATTTCCTAAAGAAAAACTCGCCCAAAAAAATAAATCCGAGTAGAAGAGGAATTTGGTGCATGGCATACGCGCATATCGCATGGGTCAAAATTTGTATTTTTGACCCATGGGTCAAAATTTGTATTTAAAGGAGAAGATACTTGCAAATCAAGTTAGGTTTTGGTTTTGGTTTTCTTTAAAAACTAGTAAAACACCTAAAAGGAATTTACCCATAAATAAAACTCTAAAAATATTTTAGGAATTAATTTCCTAAAGAAAAACTCGCCCAAAAAATAAATCCGAGTAGAAGAGGAATTTGGTGCATGGCATACGCGCATATCGCATGGGTCAAAATTTGTATTTTTGACCCATGGGTCAAAATTTGTATTTAAAGGAGAAGATACTTGCAAATCAAGTTAGGTTTTGGTTTTGGTTTTCTTTAAAAACTAGTAAAACACCTAAAAGGAATTTACCCATAAATAAAACTCTAAAAATATTTTAGGAATTAATTTCCTAAAGAAAAACTCGCCAAAAAATAAATCCGAGTAGAAGAGGAATTTGGTGCATGGCATACGCGCATATCGCATGGGTCAAAATTTGTATTTTTGACCCATGGGTCAAAATTTGTATTTAAAGGAGAAGATACTTGCAAATCAAGTTAGGTTTTGGTTTTGGTTTTCTTTAAAAACTAGTAAAACACCTAAAAGGAATTTACCCATAAATAAAACTCTAAAAATATTTTAGGAATTAATTTCCTAAAGAAAAACTCGCCCGCAAAATAAATCCGAGTAGAAGAGGAATTTGGTGCATGGCATACTAGCGCATATAAAACGCATGGGTCAAAATTTGTATTTTTGACCCATGGGTCAAAATTTGTATTTAAAGGAGAAGATACTTGCAAATCAAGTTAGGTTTTGGTTTTGGTTTTCTTTAAAAACTAGTAAAACACCTAAAAGGAATTTACCCATAAATAAAACTCTAAAAATATTTTAGGAATTAATTTCCTAAAGAAAAACTCGCCCCAAAAATAAATCCGAGTAGAAGAGGAATTTGGTGCATGGCATACGCGCATATCGCATGGGTCAAAATTTGTATTTTTGACCCATGGGTCAAAATTTGTATTTAAAGGAGAAGATACTTGCAAATCAAGTTAGGTTTTGGTTTTGGTTTTCTTTAAAAACTAGTAAAACACCTAAAAGGAATTTACCCATAAATAAAACTCTAAAAATATTTTAGGAATTAATTTCCTAAAGAAAAACTCGCCCAAAAAATAAATCCGAGTAGAAGAGGAACTTGGTGCATGGCATACGCGCATATCGCATGGGTCAAAATTTGTATTTTTCAATATTGAATCAATAATATTAATAGAGATAATCAAGCAAAACCTGTTTACAAGAGATAAACGAAATGGTACTTATAATGCTCCATAAACCCTAGCATACTCTTAGCCTAAGACTCTTACCAAACTTACAAAACCTGCGTATCTAAAACCTAACAAGAAAAGTTGATATCCTATAATGTCTTCCCTTTTATTCGACCCCTATTTAAACAAGGAGAGATATGCAAATCACGCGACATTTAGGAAACTCTATTAGCCAAAGAAACATGTTTGTATACGTCCCGTATCAAACTAAGACATCTAGTCAGGCGCAAGGTGTTCTCGTAATTAAGCGACGATGCCATATGAGTCTCCATACCGGCACGCGTTTGTACATGATCATGAGTATTCAGTAGCCGTACAGCTAAAATGTTAGCAAATCAAGACACAAACACTGTTGGAATCTTGCAACAATGAACAACACGTTAGATGTATCAAAAATAATATGTAAAGAACTAATGCGAAACAACTCTACCGAAATAACTTGACGAGGGCGGAATCACGGGTTCAACAAGTTGTCCTTAACACATTAGTTCGCGGGTATACTCGAGTTGAGTAATGCTAAACCCCTCACAAATAAGATGTGTCCAGATAAGACTGCCCGATATAACTTGAGTTAGCACAACGCAAGTTACCCTTTCTTCGAACTCAAAATTTGAACGGGATGGAGGTAAAAACGTATGGAGAAACCCTAGAATAAAACAAGAATTTTTCGGTGTGTAGAAAACGAAATTTGAGTTGTATTTAAAGGAGAACATACTTGCAAATCAAGTTAGGTTTTGGTTTTGGTTTTCTTTAAAAACTAGTAAAACACCTAAAAGGAATTAACCCATAAATAAAACTCTAAAAATATTTTAGAAATTAATTTCCTAAAGAAAAACTCGCCCAAAAAATAAATCCGAGTAGAAGAGGAACTTGGTGCATGGCATACGCGCATATCGCATGGGTCAAAATTTGTATTTTTCAATATTGAATCAATAATATTAATAGAGATAATCAAGCAAAACCTGTTTACAAGAGATAAACGAAATGGTACTTATAATGCTCCATAAACCCTAGCATACTCTTAGCCTAAGACTCTTACCAAACTTACAAAACCCTGCGTATCTAAAACCTAACAAGAAAAGTTGATATCCTATAATGTCTTCCCTTTTATTCGACCCCTATTTAAACAAGGAGAGATATGCAAATCACGCGACATTTAGGAAACTCTATTAGCCACTGAAACGTGTTTGTATACGTCCCGTATCAAACTAAGACATCTTGTCAGGCGCACGGTGTTCTCGTAATTAAGCGACGATGCCATATGAGTCTCCATACCGGCACGCGTTTGTACATGATCATGAGTATTCGGGAGCCGTACAGCTAAAATGTTAGCAAATCAAGACACAAACACCTGTTGGAATCTTGCAACAATGAACAACACGTTAGATGTATCAAAAATAATATGTAAAGAACTAATGCGAAACAACTCTACCGAAATAACTTGACGAGGGCGAATCACAGGTTCAACAAGTTGTCCTTAACACATTAGTTCGCGGGTATACTCGAGTTGAGTAATGCTAAACCCCTCACAGCGAAGATGTGTCCAGGATAAGACTGCCCGATATAACTTGAGTTAGCACAACGCAAGTTACCCTTTCTTCGAACTCAAGGCAACGGGGATGGAGGTAAAAACGTATGGAGAAACCCTAGAATAAAACAAGAATTTTTCGGTGTGTAGAAAACATAATTTTTCGAGTTGTATTTAAAGGAGAAGATACTTGCAAATCAAGTTAGGTTTTGGTTTTGGTTTTCTTTAAAAACTAGTAAAACACCTAAAAGGAATTTACCCATAAATAAAACTCTAAAAATATTTTAGGAATTAATTTCCTAAAGAAAAACTCGCCCAAAAAATAAATCCAAGTAGAAGAGGAATTTGGTGCATGGCATACGCGCATATCGCATGGGTCAAAATTTGTATTTTTGACCCATGGGTCAAAATTTGTATTTAAAGGAGAAGATACTTGCAAATCAAGTTAGGTTTTGGTTTTGGTTTTCTTTAAAAACTAGTAAAACACCTAAAAGGAATTTACCCATAAATAAAACTCTAAAAATATTTTAGGAATTAATTTCCTAAAGAAAAACTCGCCCAAAAAATAAATCCGAGTAGAAGAGGAATTTGGTGCATGGCATACGCGCATATCGCATGGGTCAAAATTTGTATTTTTGACCCATGGGTCAAAATTTGTATTTAAAGGAGAAGATACTTGCAAATCAAGTTAGGTTTTGGTTTTGGTTTTCTTTAAAAACTAGTAAAACACCTAAAAGGAATTTACCCATAAATAAAACTCTAAAAATATTTTAGGAATTAATTTCCTAAAGAAAAACTCGCCCAAAAAATAAATCCGAGTAGAAGAGGAATTTGGTGCATGGCATACGCGCATATCGCATGGGTCAAAATTTGTATTTTTGACCCATGGGTCAAAATTTGTATTTAAAGGAGAAGATACTTGCAAATCAAGTTAGGTTTTGGTTTTGGTTTTCTTTAAAAACTAGTAAAACACCTAAAAGGAATTTACCCATAAATAAAACTCTAAAAATATTTTAGGAATTAATTTCCTAAAGAAAAACTCGCCCAAAAAATAAATCCGAGTAGAAGAGGAATTTGGTGCATGGCATACGCGCATATCGCATGGGTCAAAATTTGTATTTAAAGGAGAAGATACTTGCAAATCAAGTTAGGTTTTGGTTTTGGTTTTCTTTAAAAACTTGTAAAACACCTAAAAGGAATTTACCCATAAATAAAACTCTAAAAATATTTTAGGAATTTATTTCCTAAAGAAAAACTCGCCCAAAAAATAAATCCGAGTAGAAGAGGAATTTGGTGCATGGCATACGCGCATATCGCATGGGTCAAAATTTGTATTTTTGACCCATGGGTCAAAATTTGTATTTAAAGGAGAAGATACTTGCAAATCAAGTTAGGTTTTGGTTTTGGTTTTCTTTAAAAACTAGTAAAACACCTAAAAGGAATTTACCCATAAATAAAACTCTAAAAATATTTTAGGAATTAATTTCCTAAAGAAAAACTCGCCCAAAAAATAAATCCGAGTAGAAGAGGAATTTGGTGCATGGCATACGCGCATATCGCATGGGTCAAAATTTGTATTTTTGACCCATGGGTCAAAATTTGTATTTAAAGGAGAAGATACTTGCAAATCAAGTTAGGTTTTGGTTTTGGTTTTCTTTAAAAACTAGTAAAACACCTAAAAGGAATTTACCCATAAATAAAACTCTAAAAATATTTTAGGAATTAATTTCCTAAAGAAAAACTCGCCCAAAAAATAAATCCGAGTAGAAGAGGAATTTGGTGCATGGCATACGCGCATATCCCATGGGTCAAAATTTGTATTTAAAGGAGAAGATACTTGCAAATCAAGTTAGATTTTGGTTTTGGTTTTCTTTAAAAACTAGTAAAACACCTAAAAGGAATTTACCCATAAATAAAACTCTAAAAATATTTTAGGAATTAATTTCCTAAAGAAAAACTCGCCCAAAAAATAAATCCGAGTAGAAGAGGAACTTGGTGCATGGCATACGCGCATATCGCATGGGTCAAAATTTGTATTTTTCAATATTGAATCAATAATATTAATAGAGATAATCAAGCAAAACCTGTTTACAAGAGATAAACGAAATGGTACTTATAATGCTCCATAAACCCTAGCATACTCTTAGCCTAAGACTCTTACCAAACTTACAAAACCATGCGTATCTAAAACCTAACAAGAAAAGTTGATATCCTATAATGTCTTCCCTTTTATTCGACCCCTATTTAAACAAGGAGAGATATGCAAATCACGCGACATTTAGGAAACTCTATTAGCCAGAGAAACGTGTTTGTATACGTCCGTATCAAACTAAGACATCTAGTCGGCGCACGGTGTTCTCGTAATTAAGCGACGATGCCATATGAGTCTCCATACCGGCACGCGTTTGTACATGATCATGAGTATTCGATGGCCGTACAAACTAAAATGTTAGCAAATCAAGACACAAACACTGTTGGAATCTTGCAACAATGAACAACACGTTAGATGTATCAAAAATAATATGTAAAGAACTAATGCGAAACAACTCTACCGAAATAACTTGACGAGGCGGGAATCACGGGTTCAACAAGTTGTCCTTAACACATTAGTTCGCGGGTATACTCGAGTTGAGTAATGCTAAACCCCTCACAAATAAGATGTGTCCGGGATAAGACTAAATATAACTTGAGTTAGCACAACGCAAGTTACCCTTTCTTCGAACTCGGAACGGATGGAGGTAAAAACGTATGGAGAAACCCTAGAATAAAACAAGAATTTTTCGGTGTGTAGAAAACATAATTTTTCGAGTTGTATTTAAAGGAGAAGATACTTGCAAATCAAGTTAGGTTTTGGTTTTGGTTTTCTTTAAAAACTAGTAAAACACCTAAAAGGAATTTACCCATAAATAAAACTCTAAAAATATTTTAGGAATTAATTTCCTAAAGAAAAACTCGCCCAAAAATAAATACGAGTAGAAGAGGAATTTGGTGCATGGCATACGCGCATATCGCATGGGTCAAAATTTGTATTTTTGACCCATGGGTCAAAATTTGTATTTAAAGGAGAAGATACTTGCAAATCAAGTTAGGTTTTGGTTTTGGTTTTCTTTAAAAACTAGTAAAACACCTAAAAGGAATTTACCCATAAATAAAACTCTAAAAATATTTTAGGAATTAATTTCCTAAAGAAAAACTAAAAAAAAACTCAGGAATTTGGTGCAAAAATAAATCCGAGTAGAAGAGGAATTTGGTGCATGGCATTTTCTTTAAAAACTAGCGCACCCATAAATAAAACTCTAAAAATATTTTAATTTTTCCTAAAGAACCCATGGGTCAAAATTTGTATTTAAAGGAGAAGATACTTGCAAATCAAGTTAGGTTTTGGTTTTGGTTTTCTTTAAAAACTAGTAAAACACCTAAAAGGAATTTACCCATAAATAAAACTCTAAAAATATTTTAGGAATTAATTTCCTAAAGAAAAACTCGCCAAAAAAAATAAATCCGAGTAGAAGAGGAATTTGGTGCATGGCATACGCGCATATCACATGGGTCAAAATTTGTATTTTTGACCCATGGGTCAAAATTTGTATTTAAAGGAGAAGATACTTGCAAATCAAGTTAGGTTTTGGTTTTGGTTTTCTTTAAAAACTAGTAAAACACCTAAAAGGAATTTACCCATAAATAAAACTCTAAAAATATTTTAGGAATTAATTTCCTAAAGAAAAACTCGCCCAAAAAATAAATCCGAGTAGAAGAGGAATTTGGTGCATGGCATACGCGCATATCGCATGGGTCAAAATTTGTATTTTTGACCCATGGGTCAAAATTTGTATTTAAAGGAGAAGATACTTGCAAATCAAGTTAGGTTTTGGTTTTGGTTTTCTTTAAAAACTAGTAAAACACCTAAAAGGAATTTACCCATAAATAAAACTCTAAAAATATTTTAGGAATTAATTTCCTAAAGAAAAACTCGCCCAAAAAATAAATCCGAGTAGAAGAGGAATTTGGTGCATGGCATACGCGCATATCCCATGGGTCAAAATTTGTATTTTTGACCCATGGGTCAAAATTTGTATTTAAAGGAGAAGATACTTGCAAATCAAGTTAGGTTTTGGTTTTGGTTTTCTTTAAAAACTAGTAAAACACCTAAAAGGAATTTACCCATAAATAAAACTCTAAAAATATTTTAGGAATTAATTTCCTAAAGAAAAACTTTTAGCCCTAAAGAAAAATAAATCCGAGTAGAAGAGGAATTTGGTGCATGGCATACGCGCATATCCCATGGGTCAAAATTTGTATTTAAAGGAGAAGATACTTGCAAATCAAGTTAGGTTTTGGTTTTGGTTTTCTTTAAAAACTAGTAAAACACCTAAAAGGAATTTACCCATAAATAAAACTCTAAAAATATTTTAGGAATTAATTTCCTAAAGAAAAACTCGCCAAAAAAATAAATCCGAGTAGAAGAGGAACTTGGTGCATGGCATACGCGCATATCGCATGGGTCAAAATTTGTATTTTTCAATATTGAATCAATAATATTAATAGAGATAATCAAGCAAAACCATTTTACAAGAGATAAACGAAATGGTACTTATAATGCTCCATAAACCCTAGCATACTCTTAGCCTAAGACTCTTACCAAACTTACAAAACCCTGCGTATCTAAAACCTAACAAGAAAAGTTGATATCCTATAATGTCTTCCCTTTTATTCGACCCCTATTTAAACAAGGAGAGATATGCAAATCACGCGACATTTAGGAAACTCTATTAGCCACAAACGTGTTTGTATACGTCCCGTATCAAACTAAGACATCTAGTCGGGCGCACGGTGTTCTCGTAATTAAGCGACGATGCCATATGAGTCTCCATACCGGCACGCGTTTGTACATGATCATGAGTATTCAGTAGCCGTACAGCTAAAATGTTAGCAAATCAAGACACAAACACTTTGGAATCTTGCAACAATGAACAACACGTTAGATGTATCAAAAATAATATGTAAAGAACTAATGCGAAACAACTCTACCGAAATAACTTGACGAGGCAGAATCACGGGTTCAACAAGTTGTCCTTAACACATTAGTTCGCGGGTATACTCGAGTTGAGTAATGCTAAACCCCTCACAAAGAAGATGTGTCCAGGATAAGACCGCCCGATATAACTTGAGTTAGCACAACGCAAGTTACCCTTTCTTCGAACTCGGCAAAGAACAGGATGGAGGTAAAAACGTATGGAGAAACCCTAGAATAAAACAAGAATTTTTCGGTGTGTAGAAAACATAATTTTTCGAGTTGTATTTAAAGGAGAAGATACTTGCAAATCAAGTTAGGTTTTGGTTTTGGTTTTCTTTAAAAACTAGTAAAACACCTAAAAGGAATTTACCCATAAATAAAACTCTAAAAATATTTTAGGAATTAATTTCCTAAAGAAAAACTCGCCAAAAAATAAATCCGAGTAGAAGAGGAATTTGGTGCATGGCATACGCGCATATCGCATGGGTCAAAATTTGTATTTTTGACCCATGGGTCAAAATTTGTATTTAAAGGAGAAGATACTTGCAAATCAAGTTAGGTTTTGGTTTTGGTTTTCTTTAAAAACTAGTAAAACACCTAAAAGGAATTTACCCATAAATAAAACTCTAAAAATATTTTAGGAATTAATTTCCTAAAGAAAAACTCGCCCAAAAAATAAATCCGAGTAGAAGAGGAATTTGGTGCATGGCATACGCGCATATCGCATGGGTCAAAATTTGTATTTTTGACCCATGGGTCAAAATTTGTATTTAAAGGAGAAGATACTTGCAAATCAAGTTAGGTTTTGGTTTTGGTTTTCTTTAAAAACTAGTAAAACACCTAAAAGGAATTTACCCATAAATAAAACTCTAAAAATATTTTAGGAATTAATTTCCTAAAGAAAAACTCGCCCAAAAAATAAATCCGAGTAGAAGAGGAATTTGGTGCATGGCATACGCGCATATCGCATGGGTCAAAATTTGTATTTTTGACCCATGGGTCAAAATTTGTATTTAAAGGAGAAGATACTTGCAAATCAAGTTAGGTTTTGGTTTTGGTTTTCTTTAAAAACTAGTAAAACACCTAAAAGGAATTTACCCATAAATAAAACTCTAAAAATATTTTAGGAATTAATTTCCTAAAGAAAAACTCGCCCAAAAAATAAATCCGAGTAGAAGAGGAATTTGGTGCATGGCATACGCGCATATCGCATGGGTCAAAATTTGTATTTTTGACCCATGGGTCAAAATTTGTATTTAAAGGAGAAGATACTTGCAAATCAAGTTAGGTTTTGGTTTTGGTTTTCTTTAAAAACTAGTAAAACACCTAAAAGGAATTTACCCATAAATAAAACTCTAAAAATATTTTAGGAATTAATTTCCTAAAGAAAAACTCGCCAAAAAATAAATCCGAGTAGAAGAGGAATTTGGTGCATGGCATACGCGCATATCGCATGGGTCAAAATTTGTATTTTTGACCCATGGGTCAAAATTTGTATTTAAAGGAGAAGATACTTGCAAATCAAGTTAGGTTTTGGTTTTGGTTTTCTTTAAAAACTAGTAAAACACCTAAAAGGAATTTACCCATAAATAAAACTCTAAAAATATTTTAGGAATTAATTTCCTAAAGAAAAACTCGCCAAAAAATAAATCCGAGTAGAAGAGGAATTTGGTGCATGGCATACGCGCATATCGCATGGGTCAAAATTTGTATTTTTGACCCATGGGTCAAAATTTGTATTTAAAGGAGAAGATACTTGCAAATCAAGTTAGGTTTTGGTTTTGGTTTTCTTTAAAAACTAGTAAAACACCTAAAAGGAATTTACCCATAAATAAAACTCTAAAAATATTTTAGGAATTAATTTCCTAAAGAAAAACTCGCCCAAAAATAAATCCGAGTAGAAGAGGAATTTGGTGCATGGCATACGCGCATATCGCATGGGTCAAAATTTGTATTTTTGACCCATGGGTCAAATTTGTATTTAAAGGAGAAGATACTTGCAAATCAAGTTAGGTTTTGGTTTTGGTTTTCTTTAAAAACTAGTAAAACACCTAAAAGGAATTTACCCATAAATAAAACTCTAAAAATATTTTAGGAATTAATTTCCTAAAGAAAAACTCGCCCAAAAAATAAATCCGAGTAGAAGAGGAATTTGGTGCATGGCATACGCGCATATCGCATGGGTCAAAATTTGTATTTTTGACCCATGGGTCAAAATTTGTATTTAAAGGAGAAGATACTTGCAAATCAAGTTAGGTTTTGGTTTTGGTTTTCTTTAAAAACTAGTAAAACACCTAAAAGGAATTTACCCATAAATAAAACTCTAAAAATATTTTAGGAATTAATTTCCTAAAGAAAAACTCGCCCAAAAAATAAATCCGAGTAGAAGAGGAATTTGGTGCATGGCATACGCGCATATCGCATGGGTCAAAATTTGTATTTTTGACCCATGGGTCAAAAATTGTATTTAAAGGAGAAGATACTTGCAAATCAAGTTAGGTTTTGGTTTTCTTTAAAAACTAGTAAAACACCTAAAAGGAATTTACCCATAAATAAAACTCTAAAAATATTTTAGGAATTAATTTCCTAAAGAAAAAACTCGCCCAAAAAATAAATCCGAGTAGAAGAGGAATTTGGTGCATGGCATACGCGCATATCCCATGGGTCAAAATTTGTATTTAAAGGAGAAGATACTTGCAAATCAAGTTAGGTTTTGGTTTTGGTTTTCTTTAAAAACTAGTAAAACACCTAAAAGGAATTTACCCATAAATAAAACTCTAAAAATATTTTAGGAATTAATTTCTTCCTAAAGAAAAACTCGCCCAAAAAATAAATCCGAGTAGAAGAGGAATTTGGTGCATGGCATACAGGCATATCAAAATTTGCATGGGTTAAAATTTGTATTTAAAGGAGAAGATACTTGCAAATCAAGTTAGGTTTTGGTTTTGGTTTTCTTTAAAAACTAGTAAAACACCTAAAAGGAATTTACCATAAATAAAACTCTAAAAATATTTTAGGAATTAATTTCCTAAAGAAAAACTCTCCCAAAAAATAAATCCGAGTAGAAGAGGAATTTGGTGCATGGCATACGCGCATATCGCATGGGTCAAAATTTGTATTTAAAGGAGAAGATACTTGCAAATCAAGTTAGGTTTTGGTTTTGGTTTTCTTTAAAAACTAGTAAAACACCTAAAAGGAATTTACCCATAAATAAAACTCTAAAAATATTTTAGGAATTAATTTCCTAAAGAAAAACTCGCCCAAAAAATAAATCCGAGTAGAAGAGGAATTTGGTGCATGGCATACGCGCATATCCCATGGGTCAAAATTTGTATTTAAAGGAGAAGATACTTGCAAATCAAGTTAGATTTTGGTTTTGGTTTTCTTTAAAAACTAGTAAAACACCTAAAAGGAATTTACCCATAAATAAAACTCTAAAAATATTTTAGGAATTAATTTCCTAAAGAAAAACTCGCCCAAAAAATAAATCCGAGTAGAAGAGGAACTTGGTGCATGGCATACGCGCATATCGCATGGGTCAAAATTTGTATTTTTCAATATTGAATCAATAATATTAATAGAGATAATCAAGCAAAACCTGTTTACAAGAGATAAACGAAATGGTACTTATAATGCTCCATAAACCCTAGCATACTCTTAGCCTAAGACTCTTACCAAACTTACAAAACCCTGCGTATCTAAAACCTAACAAGAAAAGTTGATATCCTATAATGTCTTCCCTTTTATTCGACCCTATTTAAACAAGGAGAGATATGCAAATCACGCGACATTTAGGAAACTCTATTAGCCACTTTGAAACGTGTTTGTATACGTCCCGTATCAAACTAAGACATCTAAATCAAAGCGCACGGTGTTCTCGTAATTAAGCGACGATGCCATATGAGTCTCCATACCGGCACGCGTTTGTACATGATCATGAGTATTCGGTAGCCGTACAACTAAAATGTTAGCAAATCAAGACACAAACACTGTTGGAATCTTGCAACAATGAACAACACGTTAGATGTATCAAAAATAATATGTAAAGAACTAATGCGAAACAACTCTACCGAAATAACTTGACGAGGCGAATCACGGGTTCAACAAGTTGTCCTTAACACATTAGTTCGCGGGTATACTCGAGTTGAGTAATGCTAAACCCCTCACAAATAAGATGTGTCCAGGATAAGACTGCCCGATATAACTTGAGTTAGCACAACGCAAGTTACCCTTTCTTCGAACTCAAAGAACGAGGATGGAGGTAAAAACGTATGGAGAAACCCTAGAATAAAACAAGAATTTTTCGGTGTGTAGAAAACATAATTTTTCGAGTTGTATTTAAAGGAGAAGATACTTGCAAATCAAGTTAGGTTTTGGTTTTGGTTTTCTTTAAAAACTAGTAAAACACCTAAAAGGAATTTACCCATAAATAAAACTCTAAAAATATTTTAGGAATTAATTTCCTAAAGAAAAACTCGCCCAAAAAATAAATCCGAAGTAGAAGAGGAATTTGGTGCATGGCATACGCGCATATCGCATGGGTCAAAATTTGTATTTTTGACCCATGGGTCAAAATTTGTATTTAAAGGAGAAGATACTTGCAAATCAAGTTATGTTTTGGTTTTGGTTTTCTTTAAAAACTAGTAAAACACCTAAAAGGAATTTACCCATAAATAAAACTCTAAAAATATTTTAGGAATTAATTTCCTAAAGAAAAACTCGCCCAAAAAATAAATCCGAGTAGAAGAGGAATTTGGTGCATGGCATACGCGCATATCGCATGGGTCAAAATTTGTATTTTTGACCCATGGGTCAAAATTTGTATTTAAAGGAGAAGATACTTGCAAATCAAGTTAGGTTTTGGTTTTGGTTTTCTTTAAAAACTAGTAAAACACCTAAAAGGAATTTACCCATAAATAAAACTCTAAAAATATTTTAGGAATTAATTTCCTAAAGAAAAACTCGCCCAAAAAATAAATCCGAGTAGAAGAGGAATTTGGTGCATGGCATACGCGCATATCGCATGGGTCAAAATTTGTATTTTTGACCCATGGGTCAAAATTTGTATTTAAATGGAGAAGATACTTGCAAATCAAGTTAGGTTTTGGTTTTGGTTTTCTTTAAAAACTAGTAAAACACCTAAAAGGAATTTACCCATAAATAAAACTCTAAAAATATTTTAGGAATTAATTTCCTAAAGAAAAACTCGCCCAAAAAATAAATCCGAGTAGAAGAGGAATTTGGTGCATGGCATACGCGCATATCGCATGGGTCAAAATTTGTATTTAAAGGAGAAGATACTTGCAAATCAAGTTAGGTTTTGGTTTTGGTTTTCTTTAAAAACTAGTAAAACACCTAAAAGGAATTTACCCATAAATAAAACTCTAAAAATATTTTAGGAATTAATTTCCTAAAGAAAAACTCGCCCAAAAAATAAATCCGAGTAGAAGAGGAATTTGGTGCATGGCATACGCGCATATCGCATGGGTCAAAATTTGTATTTTTGACCCATGGGTCAAAATTTGTATTTAAAGGAGAAGATACTTGCAAATCAAGTTAGGTTTTGGTTTTGGTTTTCTTTAAAAACTAGTAAAACACCTAAAAGGAATTTACCCATAAATAAAACTCTAAAAATATTTTAGGAATTAATTTCCTAAAGAAAAAAACTCGCCCAAAAAATAAATCCGAGTAGAAGAGGAATTTGGTGCATGGCATACGCGCATATCGCATGGGTCAAAATTTGTATTTTTGACCCATGGGTCAAAAATTGTATTTAAAGGAGAAGATACTTGCAAATCAAGTTAGGTTTTGGTTTTGGTTTTCTTTAAAAACTAGTAAAACACCTAAAAGGAATTTACCCATAAATAAAACTCTAAAAATATTTTAGGAATTAATTTCCTAAAGAAAAACTCGCCCAAAAAATAAATCCGAGTAGAAGAGGAATTTGGTGCATGGCATACGCGCATATCCCATGGGTCAAAATTTGTATTTAAAGGAGAAGATACTTGCAAATCAAGTTAGATTTTGGTTTTGGTTTTCTTTAAAAACTAGTAAAACACCTAAAAGGAATTTACCCATAAATAAAACTCTAAAAATATTTTAGGAATTAATTTCCTAAAGAAAAACTACTTAAAAAATAAATCCGAGTAGAAGAGGAACTTGGTGCATGGCATACGCGCATATCGCATGGGTCAAAATTTGTATTTTTCAATATTGAATCAATAATATTAATAGAGATAATCAAGCAAAACCTGTTTACAAGAGATAAACGAAATGGTACTTATAATGCTCCATAAACCCTAGCATACTCTTAGCCTAAGACTCTTACCAAACTTACAAAACCCTACATTATCTAAAACCTAACAAGAAAAGTTGATATCCTATAATGTCTTCCCTTTTATTCGACCCCTATTTAAACAAGGAGAGATATGCAAATCACGCGACATTTAGGAAACTCTATTAGCCACGAAACGTGTTTGTATACGTCCCGTATCAAACTAAGACATCTAGTCGGGCGCACGGTGTTCTCGTAATTAAGCGACGATGCCATATGAGTCTCCATACCCACGCGTTTGTACATGATCATGAGTATTCGATGGCAAAATACAGACTAAAATGTTAGCAAATCAAGACACAAACACTTTTGGAATCTTGCAACAATGAACAACACGTTAGATGTATCAAAAATAATATGTAAAGAACTAATGCGAAACAACTCTACTGAAATAACTTGACGAGGGCGAATCACGGGTTCAACAAGTTGTCCTTAACACATTAGTTCGCGGGTATACTCGAGTTGAGTAATGCTAAACCCCTCACAGCGAAGATGTGTCCAGGATAAGACTGCCCGATATAACTTAAGTTAGCACAACGCAAGTTACCCTTTCTTCGAACTCAGCAACGGGATGGAAGTAAAAACGTACGGAGAAACCCTAGAATAAAACAAGAATTTTTCGGTGTGTAGAAAACATAATTTTTGGTGCGAGTTGTATTTAAAGGAGAAGATACTTGCAAATCAAGTTAGGTTTTGGTTTTGGTTTTCTTTAAAAACTAGTAAAACACCTAAAAGGAATTTACCCATAAATAAAACTCTAAAAATATTTTAGGAATTAATTTCCTAAAGAAAAACTCGCCAAAAAATAAATCCGAGTAGAAGAGGAATTTGGTGCATGGCATACGCGCATATCGCATGGGTCAAAATTTGTATTTTTGACCCATGGGTCAAAATTTGTATTTAAAGGAGAAGATACTTGCAAATCAAGTTAGGTTTTGGTTTTGGTTTTCTTTAAAAACTAGTAAAACACCTAAAAGGAATTTACCCATAAATAAAACTCTAAAAATATTTTAGGAATTAATTTCCTAAAGAAAAACTACCCAAAAAATAAATCCGAGTAGAAGAGGAATTTGGTGCATGGCATACGCGCATATCGCATGGGTCAAAATTTGTATTTTTGACCCATGGGTCAAAATTTGTATTTAAAGGAGAAGATACTTGCAAATCAAGTTAGGTTTTGGTTTTGGTTTTCTTTAAAAACTAGTAAAACACCTAAAAGGAATTTACCCATAAATAAAACTCTAAAAATATTTTAGGAATTAATTTCCTAAAGAAAAACTCGCCCAAAAAATAAATCCGAGTAGAAGAGGAATTTGGTGCATGGCATACGCGCATATCGCATGGGTCAAAATTTGTATTTTTGACCCATGGGTCAAAATTTGTATTTAAAGGAGAAGATACTTGCAAATCAAGTTAGGTTTTGGTTTTGGTTTTCTTTAAAAACTAGTAAAACACCTAAAAGGAATTTACCCATAAATAAAACTCTAAAAATATTTTAGGAATTAATTTCCTAAAGAAAAACTCGCCCAAAAATAAATCCGAGTAGAAGAGGAATTTGGTGCATGGCATACGCGCATATCGCATGGGTCAAAATTTGTATTTAAAGGAGAAAGATACTTGCAAATCAAGTTAGGTTTTGGTTTTGGTTTTCTTTAAAAACTAGTAAAACACCTAAAAGGAATTTACCCACAAATAAAACTCTAAAAATATTTTAGGAATTAATTTCCTAAAGAAAAAACTCGCCCAAAAAATAAATCCGAGTAGAAGAGGAACTTGGTGCATGGCATACACGCATATCGCATGGGTCAAAATTTGTATTTTTGACCCATGGGTCAAAATTTGTATTTAAAGGAGAAGATACTTGCAAATCAAGTTAGGTTTTGGTTTTGGTTTTCTTTAAAAACTAGTAAAACACCTAAAAGGAATTTACCCATAAATAAAACTCTAAAAATATTTTAGGAATTAATTTCCTAAAGAAAAACTCGCCCAAAAATAAAATCCGAGTAGAAGAGGAATTTGGTGCATGGCATACGCGCATATCGCATGGGTCAAAATTTGTATTTTTCAATATTGAGATACTTGCAAATCAAGTTAGGTTTTGGTTTTGGTTTTCTTTAAAAACTAGTAAAACACCTAAAAGGAATTTACCCATAAATAAAACTCTAAAAATATTTTAGGAATTAATTTCCTAAAGAAAAACTCGCCAAAAAAAAAATCCGAGTAGAAGAGGAATTTGGTGCATGGCATACGCATATCCCATGGGTCAAAATTTGTATTTAAAGGAGAAGATACTTGCAAATCAAGTTAGATTTTGGTTTTGGTTTTCTTTAAAAACTAGTAAAACACCTAAAAGGAATTTACCCACAAATAAAACTCTAAAAATATTTTAGGAATTAATTTCCTAAAGAAAAACTCGCCCAAAAAAATAAATCCGAGTAGAAGAGGAACTTGGTGCATGGCATACACGCATATCGCATGGGTCAAAATTTGTATTTTTCAATATTGAATCAATAATATTAATAGAGATAATCAAGCAAAACCTTGTTTACAAGAGATAAACGAAATGGTACTTATAATGCTCCATAAACCCTAGCATACTCTTAGCCTAAGACTCTTACCAAACTTACAAAACCCTGCGTATCTAAAACCTAACAAGAAAAGTTGATATCCTATAATGTCTTCCCTTTTATTCGACCCCCATTTAAACAAGGAGAGATATGCAAATCAAGCGACATTTAGGAAACTCTATTAGCCATGAAACGTGTTTGTATACGTCCCGTATCAAACTAAGACATCTAGTCAGGCGCACGGTGTTCTCGTAATTAAGCGACGATGCCATATGAGTCTCCATACCGCACGCGTTTGTACATGATCATGAGTATTCGATGAGCCGTACGACTAAAATGTTAGCAAATCAAGACACAAACAAAATCTTGCAACAATGAACAACACGTTAGATGTATCAAAAATAATATGTAAAGAACTAATGCGAAACAACTCTACCGAAATAACTTGATTTTCACGAGGTTCAACAAGTTGTCCTTAACACATTAGTTCGCGGGTATACTCGAGTTGAGTAATGCTAAACCCCCACAAACAAGATGTGTCCGGGATAAGAACTCGATATAACTTGAGTTAGCACAACGCAAGTTACCCTTTCTTCGAACTCGGCAAAAATGGAGGTAAAAACGTATGGAGAAACCCTAGAATAAAACAAGAATTTTTCGGTGTGTAGAAAACATAATTTTTCGAGTTGTATTTAAAGGAGAAGATACTTGCAAATCAAGTTAGGTTTTGGTTTTGGTTTTCTTTAAAAACTAGTAAAACACCTAAAAGGAATTTACCCATAAATAAAACTCTAAAAATATTTTAGGAATTAATTTCCTAAAGAAAAACTCGCCCAAAAAATAAATCCAAGTAGAAGAGGAATTTGGTGCATGGCATACGCGCATATCGCATGGGTCAAAATTTGTATTTTTGACCCATGGGTCAAAATTTGTATTTAAAGGAGAAGATACTTGCAAATCAAGTTAGGTTTTGGTTTTGGTTTTCTTTAAAAACTAGTAAAACACCTAAAAGGAATTTACCCATAAATAAAACTCTAAAAATATTTTAGGAATTAATTTCCTAAAGAAAAACTCGCCCAAAAAATAAATCCGAGTAGAAGAGGAATTTGGTGCATGGCATACGCGCATATCGCATGGGTCAAAATTTGTATTTTTGACCCATGGGTCAAAATTTGTATTTAAAGGAGAAGATACTTGCAAATCAAGTTAGGTTTTGGTTTTGGTTTTCTTTAAAAACTAGTAAAACACCTAAAAGGAATTTACCCATAAATAAAACTCTAAAAATATTTTAGGAATTAATTTCCTAAAGAAAAACTCGCCAAAAAATAAATCCGAGTAGAAGAGGAATTTGGTGCATGGCATACGCGCATATCGCATGGGTCAAAATTTGTATTTTTGACCCATGGGTCAAAATTTGTATTTAAAGGAGAAGATACTTGCAAATCAAGTTAGGTTTTGGTTTTGGTTTTCTTTAAAAACTAGTAAAACACCTAAAAGGAATTTACCCATAAATAAAACTCTAAAAATATTTTAGGAATTAATTTCCTAAAGAAAAACTCGCCCAAAAAAATAAATCCGAGTAGAAGAGGAATTTGGTGCATGGCATACGCGCATATCGCATGGGTCAAAATTTGTATTTTTGACCCATGGGTCAATATTTGTATTTAAAGGAGAAGATACTTGCAAATCAAGTTAGGTTTTGGTTTTGGTTTTCTTTAAAAACTAGTAAAACACCTAAAAGGAATTTACCCATAAATAAAACTCTAAAAATATTTTAGGAATTAATTTCCCTAAAGAAAAACTCGCCCAAAAAATAAATCCGAGTAGAAGAGGAATTTGGTGCATGGCATACGCGCATATCCCATGGGTCAAAATTTGTATTTAAAGGAGAAGATACTTGCAAATCAAGTTAGATTTTGGTTTTGGTTTTCTTTAAAAACTAGTAAAACACCTAAAAGGAATTTACCCATAAATAAAACTCTAAAAATATTTTAGGAATTAATTTCCTAAAGAAAAACTCGCCAAAAAATAAATCCGAGTAGAAGAGGAACTTGGTGCATGGCATACGCGCATATCGCATGGGTCAAAATTTGTATTTTTTCCCAATATTGAATCAATAATATTAATAGAGATAATCAAGCAAAACTTTGATAAACGAAATGGTACTTATAATGCTCCATAAACCTAGCATACTCTTAGCCTAAGACTCTTACCAAACTTACAAAACCCTGCGTATCTAAAACCTAACAAGAAAAGTTGATATCCTATAATGTCTTCCCTTTTATTCGACCCTGTTTAAACAAGGAGAGATATGCAAATCACGCGACATTTAGGAAACTCTATTAGCCAAAAAAACGTGTTTGTATACGTCCGTATCAAACTAAGACATCTAGTCGTGCACGGTGTTCTCGTAATTAGCGACGATGCCATATGAGTCTCCATAAATAAAACGTTTGTACATGATCATGAGTATTCGATGGCCGAGGAAAAATGTTAGCAAATCAAGACACAAACACTTGTTGGAATCTTGCAACAATGAAAACCGTTAGATGTATCAAAAATAATATGTAAAGAACTAATGCAAACAACTCTAGAAATAACTTTGGCGAGGCAGAATCACGGGTTCAACAAGTTGTCCTTAACACATTAGTTCGGCGGGTATACTCGAGTTGAGTAATGCTAAACCCCTCACAAAAGATGTGTCCGGGATAAGACTCGCATATAACTTGAGTTAGCACAACGCAAGTTACCCTTTCTTGAACTTCAGCAACGGGGATGGAGGTAAAAACGTATGGAGAAACCAAAATTTTTCTAGAATAAAACAAGAATTTTTAGGTTTTGGTGTTTCTTTAAAAACTAGTAAAACATAATTTTCTCTAAAAATTGTATTTAAAGGAGAAGATACTTGCAAATCAAGTTAGGTTTTGGTTTTGGTTTTCTTTAAAAACTAGTAAAACACCTAAAAGGAATTTACCCATAAATAAAACTCTAAAAATATTTTAGGAATTAATTTCCTAAAGAAAAACTACCCAAAAAATAAATCCAAGTAGAAGAGGAATTTGGTGCATGGCATACGCGCATATCGCATGGGTCAAAATTTGTATTTTTGACCCATGGGTCAAAATTTGTATTTAAAGGAGAAGATACTTGCAAATCAAGTTAGGTTTTGGTTTTGGTTTTCTTTAAAAACTAGTAAAACACCTAAAAGGAATTTACCCATAAATAAAACTCTAAAAATATTTTAGGAATTAATTTCCTAAAGAAAAACTAACCAAAAAATAAATCCGAGTAGAAGAGGAATTTGGTGCATGGCATACGCGCATATCGCATGGGTCAAAATTTGTATTTTTGACCCATGGGTCAAAATTATTTAAAGGAGAAGATACTTGCAAATCAAGTTAGGTTTTGGTTTTGGTTTTCTTTAAAAACTAGTAAAACACCTAAAAGGAATTTACCCATAAATAAAACTCTAAAAATATTTTAGGAATTAATTTCCTAAAGAAAAACTCGCCCAAAAAAATAAATCCGAGTAGAAGAGGAATTTGGTGCATGGCATACACGCCTATCGCATGGGTCAAAATTTGTATTTAAAGGAGAAGATACTTGCAAATCAAGTTAGGTTTTGGTTTTGGTTTTCTTTAAAAACTAGTAAAACACCTAAAAGGAATTTACCCATAAATAAAACTCTAAAAATATTTTAGGAATTAATTTCCTAAAGAAAAACTCGCCCAAAAAATAAATCCTAGTAGAAGAGGAACTTGGTGCATGGCATACGCGCATATCGCATGGGTCAAAATTTGTATTTTTCATTGAATCAATAATATTAATAGAGATAATCAAGCAAAACCTTTTACAAGAGATAAACGAAATGTTACTTATAATGCTCCATAAACCCTAGCATACTCTTAGCCTAAGACTCTTACCAAACTTACAAAACCTCGCGTATCTAAAACCTAAAAGAAAAGTTGATATCCTATAATGTCTTCCTTTTATTCGACCCTAAATAGAATATGCAAATACTTTAGGAAACTCTATTTCCACTGAAAGTGTTTGTAAACGTCCCAGTATCAAACTAAGACATCTTCCGAGTAGAAGAGTGTTCTCGTAATTACGGCGATGCCAAAGTCTCCATACACCGTTTGTACATGATCATGAGTATTTACCCATAAATAAAACTTAGCAAATCAAGAACAAACACTTTGGAATCTTTAAAAACAATGAAAACACGTTAGATGTATCAAAAATAATATGTAAAGAACTAATGCGAAACAACTCTACCAAATAACTTGAAAGGCAGAATCACGAGGTTCAACAAGTTGTCCTTAACACATTAGTTCGCGGGTATATCGCATTGAGTAAAAACCCCTCACAGTAAGATGTGTCCCATAAGACCGCCTCCATAACCACAACGCAAGTTACCCTTTCTTCGAACTCATGGCAACGCAAATGGAGGTAAAAACGTATGGAGAAACCCTTAAAACAAGAATCTTTCGGTGTGTAGAAAAGGAATTTGTATTTAAAGGAGAAGATACTTGCAAATCAAGTTAGGTTTGGTTTTGGTTTTCTTTAAAAACTAGTAAAACACCTAAAAGGAATTTACCCATAAATAAAACTCTAAAAATATTTTAGGAATTAATTTCCTAAAGAAAAACTCGCCCAAAAAATAAATCCGAGTAGAAGAGGAACTTGGTGCATGGCATACGCGCATATCGCATGGGTCAAAATTTGTATTTTTGAATATTGAAACAATAATATTAATAGAGATAATCAAAGCAAAACACTTTACAAAAGATAAACACAAATGGTACTTATAATGCTCCATAAACCCTAGCAACTCTTAGCCTAAGACTCTTACAAACTTACAAAACCCCCGGTATCTAAAACCTAACAAGAAAAGTTGATAAAATATTTTTTTAATTAATTTAAAAGAAAATATGCAAAAAAATAAATCCGAGTAGAAGAGGAATTTGGTGCATGGCATCAAACTAAGACATCTAGTCGCATGGGTCAAAATTTGTATTTTATGAGTCTCCATACACGGCGTCAAAATGATCATGTATTTTGGAAAGACAAATCAAGACACAAACACCTAAAAATCTTGCATTTCCCACCCGAACAAATAAAACTTAGAAATATTTTAAATAATATGTAAAGAACTAATGCGAAACAACTCTACCAAATAACTTGACGAGGGCAGAATAAATCCTTAACATTAGTTCGAAGAGGAATTTGGTGCATGGTTAGCATAACGCAAGTTACCCTTTCTTCGAACTCAAAGAACGGGGATGGATAAAAACGCATGGGTAAAACAAGAAAAAAACATAATTTGTTGTATTTAAAGGAGAAGATACTTGCAAATCAAGTTAGGTTTTGGTTTTGGTTTTTCTTTAAAAACTAGTAAAACACCTAAAAGGAATTTACCCATAAATAAAACTCTAAAAATATTTTAGGAATTAATTTCCTAAAGAAAAACTCGCCCAAAAAAATAAATCCGAGTTAAGAGTTTTGGTGCATTGGCATACGCGCATTTTCAAAATTTGTATTTTTAAAAACTAGTAAAACACCTAAAAGGAATTTACCCATAAATAAAACTCTAAAAATATTTTAGGAATTAATTTCCTAAAGAAAAACTCGCCAAAAAATAAATCCGAGTAGAAGAGGAACTTTGGTGCATGGCATACGCGCATATCGCATGGGTCAAAATTTGTATTTTCCCATGGGTCAAAATTTGTATTTAAAGGAGAAGATACTTGCAAATCAAGTTAGGTTTTGGTTTTGGTTTTCTTTAAAAACTAGTAAAACACCTAAAAGGAATTTACCCATAAATAAAACTCTAAAAATATTTTAGGAATTAATTTCCTAAAGAAAAACTCGCCCAAAAAATAAATCCGAGTAGAAGAGGAATTTGGTGCATGGCATACGCGCATATCGCATGGGTCAAAATTTGTATTTTTGACCCATGGGTCAAAATTTGTATTTAAAGGAGAAGATACTTGCAAATCAAGTTAGGTTTTGGTTTTGGTTTTCTTTAAAAACTAGTAAAACACCTAAAAGGAATTTACCCATAAATAAAACTCTAAAAATATTTTAGGAATTAATTTCCTAAAGAAAAACTCGCCCAAAAAATAAATCCGAGTAGAAGAGGAATTTGGTGCATGGCATACGCGCATATCGCATGGGTCAATATTTGTATTTAAAGGAGAAGATACTTGCAAATCAAGTTAGGTTTTGGTTTTGGTTTTCTTTAAAAACTAGTAAAACACCTAAAAGGAATTTACCCATAAATAAAACTCTAAAAATATTTTAGGAATTAATTTCCTAAAGAAAAACTCGCCAAAAAATAAATCCGAGTAGAAGAGGAATTTGGTGCATGGCATACGCATGGGTCATATCGACATGGGTCAAAATTTGTATTTAAAGGAGAAGATACTTGCAAATCAAGTTAGGTTTTGGTTTTGGTTTTCTTTAAAAACTAGTAAAACACCTAAAAGGAATTTACCCATAAATAAAACTCTAAAAATATTTTAGGAATTAATTTCCTAAAGAAAAACTCGCCCAAAAAATAAATCCGAGTAGAAGAGGAATTTGGTGCATGGCATACGCGCATATCGCATGGGTCAAAATTTGTATTTAAAGGAGAAGATACTTGCAAATCAAGTTAGGTTTTGGTTTTGGTTTTCTTTAAAAACTAGTAAAACACCTAAAAGGAATTTACCCATAAATAAAACTCTAAAAATATTTTAGGAATTAATTTCTTCCTAAAGAAAAACTCGCCAAAAAATAAATCCGAGTAGAAGAGGAATTTGGTGCATGGCATACGCGTATATCGCATGGGTCAAAATTTGTATTTAAAGGAGAAGATACTTGCAAATCAAGTTAGGTTTTGGTTTTGGTTTTCTTTAAAAACTAGTAAAACACCTAAAAGGAATTTACCCATAAATAAAACTCTAAAAATATTTTAGGAATTAATTTCCTAAAGAAAAACTCGCCCAAAAAATAAATCCGAGTAGAAGAGGAATTTGGTGCATGGCATACGCGCATATCGCATGGGTCAAAATTTGTATTTAAAGGAGAAGATACTTGCAAATCAAGTTAGGTTTTGGTTTTGGTTTTCTTTAAAAACTAGTAAAACACCTAAAAGGAATTTACCCATAAATAAAACTCTAAAAATATTTTAGGAATTAATTTCCTAAAGAAAAACTCGCCCAAAAATAAATCCGAGTAGAAGAGGAATTTGGTGCATGGCATACGCGCATATCGCATGGGTCAAAATTTGTATTTAAAGGAGAAGATACTTGCAAATCAAGTTAGGTTTTGGTTTTGGTTTTCTTTAAAAACTAGTAAAACACCTAAAAGGAATCTACCCATAAATAAAACTCTAAAAATATTTTAGGAATTAACTTCCTAAAGAAAAACTCGCCCAAAAAATAAATCCGAGTAGAAGAGGAATTTGGTGCATGGCATACGCGCATATCGCATGGGTCAAAATTTGTATTTAAAGGAGAAGATACTTGCAAATCAAGTTAGGTTTTGGTTTTGGTTTTCTTTAAAAACTAGTAAAACACCTAAAAGGAATTTACCCATAAATAAAACTCTAAAAATATTTTAGGAATTAATTTCCTAAAGAAAAACTCGCCCAAAAAATAAATCCGAGTAGAAGAGGAATTTGGTGCATGGCATACGCGCATATCGCATGGGTCAAGATTTGTATTTTTTCGAGTTGTATTTAAAGGAGAAGATACTTGCAAATCAAGTTAGGTTTTGGTTTTGGTTTTCTTTAAAAACTAGTAAAACACCTAAAAGGAATTTACCCATAAATAAAACTCTAAAAATATTTTAGGAATTAATTTCCTAAAGAAAAACTCGCCAAAAAATAAATCCGAGTAGAAGAGGAATTTGGTGCATGGCACGCGCATATCGCATGGGTCAAAATTTGTATTTTTCCCACCCGACCCATGGGTCAAAATTTGTATTTAAAGGAGAAGATACTTGCAAATCAAGTTAGGTTTTGGTTTTGGTTTTCTTTAAAAACTAGTAAAACACCTAAAAGGAATTTACCCATAAATAAAACTCTAAAAATATTTTAGGAATTAATTTCCTAAAGAAAAACTCGCCAAAAAATAAATCCGAGTAGAAGAGGAATTTGGTGCATGGCATACGCGCATATCGCATGGGTCAAAATTTGTATTTAAAGGAGAAGATAAGATTTGCAAATCAAGTTAGGTTTTGGTTTTGGTTTTCTTTAAAAACTAGTAAAACACCTAAAAGGAATTTACCCATAAATAAAACTCTAAAAATATTTTAGGAATTAATTTCCTAAAGAAAAACTACTCGCCCAAAAAATAAATCCGAGTAGAAGAGGAATTTGGTGCATGGCATACGCGCATATCGCATGGGTCAAAATTTGTATTTTTGACCCATGGGTCAAAATTTGTATTTAAAGGAGAAGATACTTGCAAATCAAGTTAGGTTTTGTTTTTGGTTTTCTTTAAAAACTAGTAAAACACCTAAAAGGAATTTACCCATAAATAAAACTCTAAAAATATTTTAGGAATTAATTTCCTAAAGAAAAACTCGCCCAAAAAATAAATCCGAGTAGAAGAGGAATTTGGTGCATGGCATATTTTTTCTTTAAAAACTAGCGCATATCACATGGGTCAAAATTTGTATTTAAAGGAGAAGATACTTGCAAATCAAGTTAGGTTTTGGTTTTGGTTTTCTTTAAAAACTAGTAAAACACCTAAAAGGAATTTACCCATAAATAAAACTCTAAAAATATTTTAGGAATTAATTTCCTAAAGAAAAACTCGCCAAAAAATAAATCCGAGTAGAAGAGGAATTTGGTGCATGGCATACGCGCATATCGCATGGGTCAAAATTTGTATTTAAAGGAGAAGATACTTGCAAATCAAGTTAGGTTTTGTTTTTGGTTTTCTTTAAAAACTAGTAAAACACCTAAAAGGAATTTACCCATAAATAAAACTCTAAAAATATTTTAGGAATTAATTTCCTAAAGAAAAACTCGCCCAAAAAATAAATCCGAGTAGAAGAGGAATTTGGTGCATGGCATACGCGCATATCGCATGGGTTAAAATTTGTATTTAAAGGAGAAGATACTTGCAAATCAAGTTAGGTTTTGGTTTTGGTTTTCTTTAAAAACTAGTAAAACACCTAAAAGGAATTTACCCATAAATAAAACTCTAAAAATATTTTAGGAATTAATTTCCTAAAGAAAAACTCTCCCAAAAAATAAATCCGAGTAGAAGAGGAATTTGGTGCATACGGCATATCGCATGGGTCAAAATTTGTATTTTTGACATGGGTCAAAATTTGTATTTAAAGGAGAAGATACTTGCAAATCAAGTTAGGTTTTGGTTTTGGTTTTCTTTAAAAACTAGTAAAACACCTAAAAGGAATTTACCCATAAATAAAACTCAAAAAATATTTTAGGAATTAATTTCCTAAAGAAAAACTCGCCCAAAAAATAAATCCGAGTAGAAGAGGAATTTGGTGCATGGCATACGCGCATATCGCATGGGTCAAAATTTGTATTTTTGAAAGGATTTAAAGGAAAGATACTTGCAAATCAAGTTAGGTTTTGGTTTTGGTTTTCTTTAAAAACTAGTAAAACACCTAAAAGGAATTTACCCATAAATAAAACTCTAAAAATATTTTAGGAATTAATTTCCTAAAGAAAAACTCGCCCAAAAAATAAATCCGAGTAGAAGAGGAATTTGGTGCATGGCATACGCGCATATCGCATGGGTCAAAATTTGTATTTTTGAGCCATGGGTCAAAATTTGTATTTAAAGGAGAAGATACTTGCAAATCAAGTTAGGTTTTGGTTTTGGTTTTCTTTAAAAACTAGTAAAACACCTAAAAGGAATTTACCCATAAATAAAACTCTAAAAATATTTTAGGAATTAATTTCCTAAAGAAAAACTCGCCCAAAAAATAAATCCGAGTAGAAGAGGAATTTGGTGCATGGCATACGCGCATATCGCATGGGTCAAAATTTGTATTTTTGACCCATAATGGGTCAAAATTTGTATTTAAAGGAGAAGATACTTGCAAATCAAGTTAGGTTTTGGTTTTGGTTTTCTTTAAAAACTAGTAAAACACCTAAAATGAATTTACCCATAAATAAAACTCTAAAAATATTTTAGGAATTAATTTCCTAAAGAAAAACTCGCCCAAAAAATAAATCCGAGTAGAAGAGGAATTTGGTGCATGGCATACGCGCATATCGCATGGGTCAAAATTTGTATTTAAAGGAGAAGATACTTGCAAATCAAGTTAGGTTTTGGTTTTGGTTTTCTTTAAAAACTAGTAAAACACCTAAAAGGAATTTACCCATAAATAAAACTCTAAAAATATTTTAGGAATTAATTTCCTAAAGAAAAACTCGCCCAAAAAAATAAATCCGAGTAGAAGAGGAATTTGGTGCATGGCATACGCGCATATCGCATATCGCATGGGTCAAAATTTGTATTTAAAGGAGAAGATACTTGCAAATCAAGTTAGGTTTTGGTTTTGGTTTTCTTTAAAAACTAGTAAAACACCTAAAAGGAATTTACCCATAAATAAAACTCTAAAAATATTTTAGGAATTAATTTCCTAAAGAAAAACTCTCCCAAAAAAATAAATCCGAGTAGAAGAGGAATTTGGTGCATGGCATACGCGCATATCGCATGGGTCAAAATTTGTATTTAAAGGGAGAAGATACTTGCAAATCAAGTTAGGTTTTGGTTTTGGTTTTCTTTAAAAACTAGTAAAACACCTAAAAGGAATTTACCCATAAATAAAACTCTAAAAATATTTTAGGAATTAATTTCCTAAAGAAAAACTCGCCCAAAAAATAAATCCGAGTAGAAGAGGAATTTGGTGCATGGCATACGCGCATGG
The DNA here is from genome assembly GCA_023531295.1 of Papaver armeniacum. Taxonomy (NCBI): domain Eukaryota; kingdom Viridiplantae; phylum Streptophyta; class Magnoliopsida; order Ranunculales; family Papaveraceae; genus Papaver; species Papaver armeniacum. The sequence goes on along the minus strand of JAJJWW010008288.1, from coordinate 131,639 downwards.
GTCAAAATATTTTTGAAATGGGTCAAAATTTGTATTTAAAGGAGAAGATACTTGCAAATCAAGTTAGGTTTTGGTTTTGGTTTTCTTTAAAAACTAGTAAAACACCTAAAAGGAATTTACCCATAAATAAAACTCTAAAAATATTTTAGGAATTAATTTCCTAAAGAAAAACTCGCCCAAAAAATAAATCCGAGTAGAAGAGGAATTTGGTGCATGGCATACGCGCATATCGCATGGGTCAAAATTTGTATTTAAAGGAGAAGATACTTGCAAATCAAGTTAGGTTTTGGTTTTGGTTTTCTTTAAAAACTAGTAAAACACCTAAAAGGAATTTACCCATAAATAAAACTCTAAAAATATTTTAGGAATTAATTTCCTAAAGAAAAACTCTCCCAAAAAATAAATCCGAGTAGAAGAGGAATTTGGTGCATGGCATACGCATATATCGCATGGGTCAAATTTGTCGCCCACATGGGTCAAAATTTGTATTTAAAGGAGAAGATACTTGCAAATCAAGTTAGGTTTTGGTTTTGGTTTTCTTTAAAAACTAGTAAAACACCTAAAAGGAATTTACCCATAAATAAAACTCTAAAAATATTTTAGGAATTAATTTCCTAAAGAAAAACTCGCCCAAAAAATAAATCCGAGTAGAAGAGGAATTTGGTGCATGGCATACGCGCATATCGCATGGGTTAAAATTTGTATTTAAAGGAGAAGATACTTGCAAATCAAGTTAGGTTTTGGTTTTGGTTTTCTTTAAAAACTAGTAAAACACCTAAAAGGAATTTACCCATAAATAAAACTCTAAAAATATTTTAGGAATTAATTTCCTAAAGAAAAACTCGCCCAAAAAATAAATCCGAGTAGAAGAGGAATTTGGTGCATGGCATACGCGCATATCGCATGGGTCAAAATTTGTATTTTTGACCCATGGGTCAAAATTTGTATTTAAAGGAGAAGATACTTGCAAATCAAGTTAGGTTTTGGTTTTGGTTTTCTTTAAAAACTAGTAAAACACCTAAAAGGAATTTACCCATAAATAAAACTCTAAAAATATTTTAGGAATTAATTTCCTAAAGAAAAACTCGCCCAAAAAATAAATCCGAGTAGAAGAGGAATTTGGTGCATGGCATACGCGCATATCGCATGGGTCAAAATTTGTATTTTTGACCCATGGGTCAAAATTTGTATTTAAAGGAGAAGATACTTGCAAATCAAGTTAGGTTTTGGTTTTGGTTTTCTTTAAAAACTAGTAAAACACCTAAAAGGAATTTACCCATAAATAAAACTCTAAAAATATTTTAGGAATTAATTTCCTAAAGAAAAACTCGCCCAAAAAATAAATCCGAGTAGAAGAGGAATTTGGTGCATGGCATACGCGCATATCGCATGGGTCAAAATTTGTATTTAAAGGAGAAGAAGATACTTGCAAATCAAGTTAGGTTTTGGTTTTGGTTTTCTTTAAAAACTAGTAAAACACCTAAAAGGAATTTACCCATAAATAAAACTCTAAAAATATTTTAGGAATTAATTTCCTAAAGAAAAACTCTCCCAAAAAATAAATCCGAGTAGAAGAGGAATTTGGTGCATGGCATACGCGCATATCGCATGGGTCAAAAATTGTATTTAAAGGAGAAGATACTTGCAAATCAAGTTAGGTTTTGGTTTTGGTTTTCTTTAAAAACTAGTAAAACACCTAAAAGGAATTTACCCATAAATAAAACTCTAAAAATATTTTAGGAATTAATTTCCTAAAGAAAAACTCGCCCCAAAAAATAAATCCGAGTAGAAGAGGAATTTGGTGCATGGCATACGCGCATATCGCATGGGTCAAAATTTGTATTTAAAGGAGAAGATACTTGCAAATCAAGTTAGGTTTTGGTTTTGGTTTTCTTTAAAAACTAGTAAAACACCTAAAAGGAATTTACCCATAAATAAAACTCTAAAAATATTTTAGGAATTAATTTCCTAAAGAAAAACTCTCCCAAAAAATAAATCCGAGTAGAAGAGGAATTTGGTGCATGGCATACGCGCATATCGCATGGGTCAAAATTTGTATTTAAAGGAGAAGATACTTGCAAATCAAGTTAGGTTTTGGTTTTGGTTTTCTTTAAAAACTAGTAAAACACCTAAAAGGAATTTACCCATAAATAAAACTCTAAAAATATTTTAGGAATTAATTTCCTAAAGAAAAACTCTCCAAAAAATAAATCCGAGTAGAAGAGGAATTTGGTGCATGGCATACGCGCATATCGCATGGGTCAATATTTGTATTTAAAGGAGAAGATACTTGCAAATCAAGTTAGGTTTTGGTTTTGGTTTTCTTTAAAAACTAGTAAAACACCTAAAAGGAATTTACCCATAAATAAAACTCTAAAAATATTTTAGGAATTAATTTCCTAAAGAAAAACTCTCCCAAAAAATAAATCCGAGTAGAAGAGGAATTTGGTGCATGGCATACGCGCATATCGCATGGGTCAATATTTGTATTTAAAGGAGAAGATACTTGCAAATCAAGTTAGGTTTTGGTTTTGGTTTTCTTTAAAAACTAGTAAAACACCTAAAAGGAATTTACCCATAAATAAAACTCTAAAAATATTTTAGGAATTAATTTCCTAAATAAAAACTCTCCCAAAAAATAAATCCGAGTAGAAGAGGAATTTGGTGCATGGCATACGCGCATATCGCATGGGTCAAAATTTTTTTGATTTAAAAAGGAGAAGATACTTGCAAATCAAGTTAGGTTTTGGTTTTGGTTTTCTTTAAAAACTAGTAAAACACCTAAAAGGAATTTACCCATAAATAAAACTCTAAAAATATTTTAGGAATTAATTTCCTAAAGAAAAACTCGCCCAAAAAATAAATCCGAGTAGAAGAGGAATTTGGTGCATGGCATACGCGCATATCGCATGGGTCAAAATTTGTATTTTTGACCCATGGGTTGTATTTAAAGGAGAAGATACTTGCAAATCAAGTTAGGTTTTGGTTTTGGTTTTCTTTAAAAACTAGTAAAACACCTAAAAGGAATTTACCCATAAATAAAACTCTAAAAATATTTTAGGAATTAATTTCCTAAAGAAAAACTCGCCAAAAAATAAATCCGAGTAGAAGAGGAATTTGGTGCATGGCATACGCGCATATCGCATGGGTCAAAATTTGTATTTAAAGGAGAAGATACTTGCAAATCAAGTTAGGTTTTGGTTTTGGTTTTCTTTAAAAACTAGTAAAACACCTAAAAGGAATTTACCCATAAATAAAACTCTAAAAATATTTTAGGAATTAATTTCCTAAAGAAAAACTCGCCCAAAAAATAAATCCGAGTAGAAGAGGAATTTGGTGCATGGCATACGCGCATATCGCATGGGTCAAAATTTGTATTTAAAGGAGAAGATACATGCAAATCAAGTTAGGTTTTGGTTTTTTGGTTTTCTTTAAAAACTAGTAAAACACCTAAAAGGAATTTACCCATAAATAAAACTCTAAAAATATTTTAGGAATTAATTTCCTAAAGAAAAACTCTCCCAAAAAATAAATCCGAGTAGAAGAGGAACTTGGTGCATGGCATACGCGCATATCGCATGGGTCAAAATTTGTATTTAAAGGAGAAGATACTTGCAAATCAAGTTAGGTTTTGGTTTTGGTTTTCTTTAAAAACTAGTAAAACACCTAAAAGGAATTTACCCATAAATAAAACTCTAAAAATATTTTAGGAATTAATTTCCTAAAGAAAAACTCTCCCAAAAAATAAATCCGAGTAGAAGAGGAATTTGGTGCATGGCATACGCGCATATCGCATGGGTCAATATTTGTATTTAAAGGAGAAGATACTTGCAAATCAAGTTAGGTTTTGGTTTTGGTTTTCTTTAAAAACTAGTAAAACACCTAAAAGGAATTTACCCATAAATAAAACTCTAAAAATATTTTAGGAATTAATTTCCTAAAGAAAAACTCTCCCAAAAAATAAATCCGAGTAGAAGAGGAATTTGGTGCATGGCATACGCGCATATCGCATGGGTCAAAATTTGTATTTTTGACCCATGGGTCAAAATTTGTATTTAAAGGAGAAGATACTTGCAAATCAAGTTAGGTTTTGGTTTTGGTTTTCTTTAAAAACTAGTAAAACACCTAAAAGGAATTTACCCATAAATAAAACTCTAAAAATATTTTAGGAATTAATTTCCTAAAGAAAAAACTCGCCCAAAAAATAAATCCGAGTAGAAGAGGAATTTGGTGCATGGCATACGCGCATATCGCATGGGTCAAAATTTGTATTTTTGACCCATGGGTCAAAATTTGTATTTAAAGGAGAAGATACTTGCAAATCAAGTTAGGTTTTGGTTTTGGTTTTCTTTAAAAACTAGTAAAACACCTAAAAGGAATTTACCCATAAATAAAACTCTAAAAATATTTTAGGAATTAATTTCCTAAAGAAAAACTCTCCCAAAAAATAAATCCGAGTAGAAGAGGAATTTGGTGCATGGCATACGCGCATATCGCATGGGTCAATATTTGTATTTAAAGGAGAAGATACTTGCAAATCAAGTTAGGTTTTGGTTTTGGTTTTCTTTAAAAACTAGTAAAACACCTAAAAGGAATTTACCCATAAATAAAACTCTAAAAATATTTTAGGAATTAATTTCCTAAAGAAAAACTCGCCCAAAAAATAAATCCGAGTAGAAGAGGAATTTGGTGCATGGCATACGCGCATATCGCATGGGTCAAAATTTGTATTTAAAGGAGAAGATACTTGCAAATCAAGTTAGGTTTTGGTTTTGGTTTTCTTTAAAAACTAGTAAAACACCTAAAAGGAATTTACCCATAAATAAAACTCTAAAAATATTTTAGGAATTAATTTCCTAAAGAAAAACTCGCCCAAAAAATAAATCCGAGTAGAAGAGGAATTTGGTGCATGGCATACGCGCATATCGCATGGGTCAAAATTTGTATTTAAAGGAGAAGATACTTGCAAATCAAGTTAGGTTTTGGTTTTGGTTTTCTTTAAAAACTAGTAAAACATCTAAAAGGAATTTACCCATAAATAAAACTCTAAAAATATTTTAGGAATTAATTTCCTAAAGAAAAACTCTCCCAAAAAATAAATCCGAGTAGAAGAGGAATTTGGTGCATGGCATACGCGCATATCGCATGGGTCAAAATTTGTATTTAAAGGAGAAGATACTTGCAAATCAAGTTAGGTTTTGGTTTTGGTTTTCTTTAAAAACTAGTAAAACACCTAAAAGGAATTTACCCATAAATAAAACTCTAAAAATATTTTAGGAATTAATTTCCTAAAGAAAAACTCGCCCAAAAAATAAATCCGAGTAGAAGAGGAATTTGGTGCATGGCATACGCGCATATCGCATGGGTCAAAATTTGTATTTTTGACCCATGGGTCAAAATTTGTATTTAAAGGAGAAGATACTTGCAAATCAAGTTAGGTTTTGGTTTTGGTTTTATTTAAAAACTAGTAAAACATCTAAAAGGAATTTACCCATAAATAAAACTCTAAAAATATTTTAGGAATTAATTTCCTAAAGAAAAACTCGCCCAAAAAATAAATCCGAGTAGAAGAGGAATTTGGTGCATGGCATACGCGCATATCGCATGGGTCAATATTTGTATTTAAAGGAGAAGATACTTGCAAATCAAGTTAGGTTTTGGTTTTGGTTTTCTTTAAAAACTAGTAAAACACCTAAAAGGAATTTACCCATAAATAAAACTCTAAAAATATTTTAGGAATTAATTTCTTCCTAAAGAAAAACTCGCCCAAAAAATAAATCCGAGTAGAAGAGGAATTTGGTGCATGGCATACGCGCATATCGCATGGGTCAAAATTTGTATTTAAAGGAGAAGATACTTGCAAATCAAGTTAGGTTTTGGTTTTGGTTTTCTTTAAAAACTAGTAAAACACCTAAAAGGAATTTACCCATAAATAAAACTCTAAAAATATTTTAGGAATTAATTTCCTAAAGAAAAACTCTCCCAAAAAATAAATCCGAGTAGAAGAGGAATTTGGTGCATGGCATACGCGCATATCGCATGGGTCAAAATTTGTATTTAAAGGAGAAGATACTTGCAAATCAAGTTAGGTTTTGGTTTTGGTTTTCTTTAAAAACTAGTAAAACACCTAAAAGGAATTTACCCATAAATAAAACTCTAAAAATATTTTAGGAATTAATTTCTTCTAAAGAAAAACTCTCCCAAAAAATAAATCCGAGTAGAAGAGGAATTTGGTGCATGGCATACGCGCATATCGCATGGGTCAAAATTTGTATTTAAAGGAGAAGATACTTGCAAATCAAGTTAGGTTTTGGTTTTGGTTTTCTTTAAAAACTAGTAAAACACCTAAAAGGAATTTACCCATAAATAAAACTCTAAAAATATTTTAGGAATTAATTTCCTAAAGAAAAACTCTCCCAAAAAATAAATCCGAGTAGAAGAGGAATTTGGTGCATGGCATACGCGCATATCGCATGGGTCAAAATTTGTATTTTTGACCCATGGGTCAAAATTTGTATTTAAAGGAGAAGATACTTGCAAATCAAGTTAGGTTTTGGTTTTGGTTTTCTTTAAAAACTAGTAAAACACCTAAAAGGAATTTACCCATAAATAAAACTCTAAAAATATTTTAGGAATTAATTTCCTAAAGAAAAACTCGCCAAAAAATAAATCCGAGTAGAAGAGGAATTTGGTGCATGGCATACGCGCATATCGCATGGGTCAAAATTTGTATTTAAAGGAGAAGATACTTGCAAATCAAGTTAGGTTTTGGTTTTTGGTTTTTCTTTAAAAACTAGTAAAACACCTAAAAGGAATTTACCCATAAATAAAACTCTAAAAATATTTTAGGAATTAATTTCCTAAAGAAAAACTCGCCCAAAAAATAAATCCGAGTAGAAGAGGAATTTGGTGCATGGCATACGCGCATGGGTCAAAAATACAAATTTTGACCCATGGGTCAAAATTTGTATTTAAAGGAGAAGATACTTGCAAATCAAGTTAGGTTTTGGTTTTGGTTTTCTTTAAAAACTAGTAAAACACCTAAAAGGAATTTACCCATAAATAAAACTCTAAAAATATTTTAGGAATTAATTTCCTAAAGAAAAACTCGCCCAAAAAATAAATCCGAGTAGAAGAGGAATTTGGTGCATGGCATACGCGCATATCGCATGGGTCAAATTTGTATTTTTGACCCATGGGTCAAAATTTGTATTTAAAGGAGAAGATACTTGCAAATCAAGTTAGGTTTTGGTTTTGGTTTTCTTTAAAAACTAGTAAAACACCTAAAAGGAATTTACCCATAAATAAAACTCTAAAAATATTTTAGGAATTAATTTCCTAAAGAAAAACTCGCCAAAAAATAAATCCGAGTAGAAGAGGAATTTGGTGCATGGCATACGCGCATATCGCATGGGTCAAAATTTGTATTTAAAGGAGAAGATACTTGCAAATCAAGTTAGGTTTTGGTTTTGGTTTTCTTTAAAAACTAGTAAAACACCTAAAAGGAATTTACCCATAAATAAAACTCTAAAAATATTTTAGGAATTAATTTCTTCCTAAAGAAAAACTCGCCCAAAAAATAAATCCGAGTAGAAGAGGAATTTGGTGCATGGCATACGCGCATATCGCATGGGTCAAAATTTGTATTTAAAGGAGAAGATACTTGCAAATCAAGTTAGGTTTTGGTTTTGGTTTTCTTTAAAAACTAGTAAAACACCTAAAAGGAATTTACCATAAATAAAACTCTAAAAATATTTTAGGAATTAATTTCCTAAAGAAAAACTCTCCCAAAAAATAAATCCGAGTAGAAGAGGAATTTGGTGCATGGCATACGCGCATATCGCATGGGTCAAAATTTGTATTTAAAGGAGAAGATACTTGCAAATCAAGTTAGGTTTTGTTTTTGGTTTTCTTTAAAAACTAATAAAACACCTAAAAGGAATTTACCCATAAATAAAACTCTAAAAATATTTTAGGAATTAATTTCCTAAAGAAAAACTCGCCCAAAAATAAATCCGAGTAGAAGAGGAATTTGGTGCATGGCATACGCGCATATCGCATGGGTCAAAATTTGTATTTAAAGGAGAAGATACTTGCAAATCAAGTTAGGTTTTGGTTTTGGTTTTCTTTAAAAACTAGTAAAACACCTAAAAGGAATTTACCCATAAATAAAACTCTAAAAATATTTTAGGAATTAATTTCCTAAAGAAAAACTCGCCCAAAAATAAATCCGAGTAGAAGAGGAATTTGGTGCATGGCATATCGCATGGGTCAAAATTTGTATTTTTGACATGGGTCAAAATTTGTATTTAAAGGAGAAGATACTTGCAAATCAAGTTAGGTTTTGGTTTTGGTTTTCTTTAAAAACTAGTAAAACACCTAAAAGGAATTTACCCATAAATAAAACTCTAAAAATATTTTAGGAATTAATTCCTAAAGTAAAACTCGCCCAAAAAATAAATCCGAGTAGAAGAGGAATTTGGTGCATGGCATACGCGCATATCGCATGGGTCAAAATTTGTATTTAAAGGAGAAGATACTTGCAAATCAAGTTAGGTTTTGGTTTTGGTTTTCTTTAAAAACTAGTAAAACACCTAAAAGGAATTTACCCATAAATAAAACTCTAAAAATATTTTAGGAATTAATTTCCTAAAGAAAAACTCGCCCAAAAAATAAATCCGAGTAGAAGAGGAATTTGGTGCATGGCATACGCGCATATCGCATGGGTCAAAATTTGTATTTAAAGGAGAAGATACTTGCAAATCAAGTTAGGTTTTGGTTTTGGTTTTCTTTAAAAACTAGTAAAACACCTAAAAGGAATTTACCCATAAATAAAACTCTAAAAATATTTTAGGAATTAATTTCTTCTAAAGAAAAACTCTCCCAAAAAATAAATCCGAGTAGAAGAGGAATTTGGTGCATGGCATACGCGCATATCGCATGGGTTAAAATTTGTATTTAAAGGAGAAGATACTTGCAAATCAAGTTAGGTTTTGGTTTTGGTTTTCTTTAAAAACTAGTAAAACACCTAAAAGGAATTTACCCATAAATAAAACTCTAAAAATATTTTAGGAATTAATTTCCTAAAGAAAAACTCTCCCAAAAAATAAATCCGAGTAGAAGAGGAATTTGGTGCATGGCATACGCGCATATCGCATGGGTCAAAATTTGTATTTAAAGGAGAAGATACTTGCAAATCAAGTTAGGTTTTGGTTTTGGTTTTCTTTAAAAACTAGTAAAACACCTAAAAGGAATTTACCATAAATAAAACTCTAAAAATATTTTAGGAATTAATTTCCTAAAGAAAAACTCTCCCAAAAAATAAATCCGAGTAGAAGAGGAATTTGGTGCATGGCATACGCGCATATCGCATGGGTCAAAATTTGTATTTAAAGGAGAAGATACTTGCAAATCAAGTTAGGTTTTGGTTTTGGTTTTCTTTAAAAACTAGTAAAACACCTAAAAGGAATTTACCCATAAATAAAACTCTAAAAATATTTTAGGAATTAATTTCCTAAAGAAAAACTCGCCCAAAAAATAAATCCGAGTAGAAGAGGAATTTGGTGCATGGCATACGCGCATATCGCATGGGTCAAAATTTGTATTTTTGACCCATGGGTCAAAATTTGTATTTAAAGGAGAAGATACTTGCAAATCAAGTTAGGTTTTGGTTTTGGTTTTCTTTAAAAACTAGTAAAACACCTAAAAGGAATTTACCCATAAATAAAACTCTAAAAATATTTTAGGAATTAATTTCCTAAAGAAAAACTCTCCCAAAAAATAAATCCGAGTAGAAGAGGAATTTGGTGCATGGCATACGCGCATATCGCATGGGTCAAAATTTGTATTTTTGAGGAGAAGATACTTGCAAATCAAGTTAGGTTTTGGTTTTGGTTTTCTTTAAAAACTAGTAAAACACCTAAAAGGAATTTACCCATAAATAAAACTCTAAAAATATTTTAGGAATTAATTTCTTCCTAAAGAAAAACTCGCCCAAAAAATAAATCCGAGTAGAAGAGGAATTTGGTGCATGGCATACGCGCATATCGCATGGGTCAAAATTTGTATTTAAAGGAGAAGATACTTGCAAATCAAGTTAGGTTTTGGTTTTGGTTTTCTTTAAAAACTAGTAAAACACCTAAAAGGAATTTACCCATAAATAAAACTCTAAAAATATTTTAGGAATTAATTTCCTAAAGAAAAACTCGCCCAAAAAATAAATCCGAGTAGAAGAGGAATTTGGTGCATGGCATACGCGCATATCGCATGGGTCAAAATTTGTATTTTTGACCCAAGGTACAAAATTTGTATTTAAAGGAGAAGATACTTGCAAATCAAGTTAGGTTTTGGTTTTGGTTTTCTTTAAAAACTAGTAAAACACCTAAAAGGAATTTACCCATAAATAAAACTCTAAAAATATTTTAGGAATTAATTTCTTCTAAAGAAAAACTCTCCCAAAAAATAAATCCGAGTAGAAGAGGAATTTGGTGCATGGCATACGCGCATATCGCATGGGTTAAAATTTGTATTTAAAGGAGAAGATACTTGCAAATCAAGTTAGGTTTTGGTTTTGGTTTTCTTTAAAAACTAGTAAAACACCTAAAAGGAATTTACCCATAAATAAAACTCTAAAAATATTTTAGGAATTAATTTCCTAAAGAAAAACTCTCCCAAAAAATAAATCCGAGTAGAAGAGGAATTTGGTGCATGGCATACGCGCATATCGCATGGGTCAAAATTTGTATTTTTGACCCATGGGTCAAAATTTGTATTTAAAGGAGAAGATACTTGCAAATCAAGTTAGGTTTTGGTTTTGGTTTTCTTTAAAAACTAGTAAAACACCTAAAAGGAATTTACCCATAAATAAAACTCTAAAAATATTTTAGGAATTAATTTCCTAAAGAAAAACTCGCCCAAAAAATAAATCCGAGTAGAAGAGGAATTTGGTGCATGGCATACGCGCATATCGCATGGGTCAAAATTTGTATTTAAAGGAGAAGATACTTGCAAATCAAGTTAGGTTTTGGTTTTGGTTTTCTTTAAAAACTAGTAAAACACCTAAAAGGAATTTACCCATAAATAAAACTCTAAAAATATTTTAGGAATTAATTTCTTCCTAAAGAAAAACTCGCCCAAAAAATAAATCCGAGTAGAAGAGGAATTTGGTGCATGGCATACGCGCATATCGCATGGGTTAAAATTTGTATTTAAAGGAGAAGATACTTGCAAATCAAGTTAGGTTTTGGTTTTGGTTTTCTTTAAAAACTAGTAAAACACCTAAAAGGAATTTACCATAAATAAAACTCTAAAAATATTTTAGGAATTAATTTCCTAAAGAAAAACTCTCCCAAAAAATAAATCCGAGTAGAAGAGGAATTTGGTGCATGGCATACGCGCATATCGCATGGGTCAAAATTTGTATTTTTGACCCATGGGTCAAAATTTGTATTTAAAGGAGAAGATACTTGCAAATCAAGTTAGGTTTTGGTTTTGGTTTTCTTTAAAAACTAGTAAAACACCTAAAAGGAATTTACCCATAAATAAAACTCTAAAAATATTTTAGGAATTAATTTCCTAAAGAAAAACTCGCCCAAAAAAATAAATCCGAGTAGAAGAGGAATTTGGTGCATGGCATACGCGCATATCGCATGGGTCAAAATTTGTATTTAAAGGAGAAGATACTTGCAAATCAAGTTAGGTTTTGGTTTTGGTTTTCTTTAAAAACTAGTAAAACACCTAAAAGGAATTTACCCATAAATAAAACTCTAAAAATATTTTAGGAATTAATTTCTTCCTAAAGAAAAACTCGCCCAAAAAATAAATCCGAGTAGAAGAGGAATTTGGTGCATGGCATACGCGCATATCGCATGGGTTAAAATTTGTATTTTTCCCTACCCGCTCCTCCCACAATGTTGTTTTACAACATATCCATAAGCATATTGCTATATAGTGGAGCTCCTTCTCTATTATACCCAATGTGGGACTAAAGAGAGATTCATTCACTCATAAAATGAGCAAGTATCCTTGGATCCATAGGTCACTAGATCAAACCACACCAAGACCAAAATATTTTTATTAAAACTCATTTTTCTCCAACAAACACAATAAAGGAACCCAATGCAATACTTACAAGTTGAAAACGTAGGAACAACATATACCTGCTCCAACTAAGCTTTCGGGTTAAGAACTTCCCCACTTCAACTTGCAATTAATGCAGCCAATTCATCAATTGATCCTGCGAAGCAATCAACGATCCTTAACCAGGCTACATATATCAACCTCATATCGGATAAGAATGCATGGCGTGTTGCCATAACAATACGAGGGCAGCCAGATTTTGATAGCAATCAACAACTTTAACTGTGCCATAGATCAAACAGTTTGAAAGACGATAAGATTCGAATATCGAAGCAAGCTAAAATTCAACTAGACAAATCCAGCGAAAATATCATTCTCTGGGAGCTTACATTTTGGTTAAGATTTTTGTTAACACAGGAGATGTTAAGCACAGATAATGCGTGCTAAGAAGACATCACACAGGAGATGTTAAGCACAGATAATGCGTGCTAAGAAGACATCAACACTAAATCAAAGATTTGCAAAATAAGAAAAAAAATAAGAAAAAACCAATCAGCAATGGATGGAGAGGCCCGAGTTTCGGGGAGACCCCATTTCAACAGCTTTGAAATTGTTTGTTTGTTTGGCTGATAGCCCATGTAGGACTATTGGGTGGGCATCCAAACCATCACTGACTGGCGATCACTACTGCAATCCCAATCTCATACATAGAAGATCTTTGGAATCCCTTTGTTCAGTGTGGGACTATTATCAATCTTTTTGTTCAATGTGGGACTATTATCAATCTTAAGATTACACAGTGAGAGGGTGCTACTGAGGTCAATGCTGAGTCTCCCATCAAGTGGTGCAATAATATGTGAGATGAACGATACAGGTATGCTGAGAATGTGTGAGATGAGGTTAGAATAGAGAAACTAAGATTGGAGAGAAAAAAACAACAAGTTGAGATACAAAAACTAAAGGAACATCACAACAATGATGAGCTACAAAAAATCGTAAACTACTGATCTGCGTAAGTTTAATTTTTGCTTATTTCCATCTTACGGATACTAGTTTAGAATGAATTATTAGTACTTTCGGGTTTTGCTGAAATAGAATGCAGTGCCACTTAACTGCAGGGAATCGGAGAAAGTTAATCTCAGCGTAGTGTAGTTCGGCTAAGGGAAATGGGAGAGTTAGACTGGAAACCGTTCCTTGAAGCTTTCAAAGATAAATGCAATTCTTTATCAGAAGAACAAGTTTCAAGTCGCAGTGACAGGCTTTGGTCGCTCTGGGAAGGCCTGCTCAAAGACCTAACTTGGCATCCATTTAAAGTTACCTTGGTCGATGGCAAGCAACAGGTAATATAGCTCTTGCTACTAATTGAAGCTTAAAAAACCGGAGTCCGTATTCGCTGTTATAATGCACTGAAAATGCAGGAATTGGTCGACGAGGAGGATGCATTATTGAAAAGCTTAAAGAAGGAGTGGGGTGAGAAAGTCTACGCTGCTGTTGTAAATGCACTCATGGAGTTGAACGAGTATAACCCCAATGGTAGAAGGCCCGTTCAAGAACTTTGGAATTATAAGCGGAAAAGGAGAGCTACTCTGGTTGAAGGAGTTCCTTCAGTAGTTAGTTACAGCATCCCACTAAGACGGCGACTGCAATGGCTACTGCGTCTACTCCTCTGATCTCAGAATTCTGCAAATCAGCTTATACTTGGGTTTCCTATTAACCAGCTAGAGCATCACATGACTAGTAATTCTGAGTATGTTGCTGTATGTGACTTTTGTTAATAATAGTATGATGGCTAGATTCCCTTGTGAAGTTTTAGGTAAGGTATGTTATAATGTTTGTGGAAATGGAGCTGTATGTTTTGAAACAAACGACTGGAATCGCAAAGTGAAGTTGGTGAATAGTCTATATATCAATTTGCAAGAGAAAAATCCTCGTGTTATAAATTAAGCAGCCAACAGTTTTGGCTCACAAATTATGCAAAGTCTGTTTTACATTGTTTCCTGAAAGTAATATTTGATTAAATGTAACTTGGTAGGATACTTGAGGAGGCAAAATTTTTGATCAAATAGACATTTTCTTCTGCGATTTTGCTTAGAAAATTCATCTTTACTACATTCAGTATATCATGTTTTGTAAATGACCACTTTATTTATTTAAAAAAGGCGCAGAAGGCGGTACACTGTGCCAGTTCTAGACTTGGGGTTGCATCTTAGGAAATTCATCTTTATTTATTCTAGACTCGGGGGTAAAATGCTGGGAAACCTCAAGGAGTGAAGTCTTGATGAAAACCAATTTGTAATGGACCTGTTCCACAAAATTTGAATCAGCTCCCCAACCTATTAGTTTAAGGTACCCAACTTTATGGCTTAGCCAGGTTTCAACAGGATGTGTAAACCAAGTTAAAAAGAAAAAAGACAAAAAGAAATGGCTTTAAAAGCATGGCGAGATTGGGGTATACCCAGATTAATTGGGGTATACCCATTTTGTCCCATCCAAAGTAGTGTGCCAAGGGGTGTCTAAAAGGTGTTAAAAGACCAAATTGCCCATACTAAAAAACCTTGCCGACCAAAACATATAAAAAAAAAAAATCAAAATCCTTCTTCTACGCTCTAACTATACATGTGAAATCAAAATAAAAAAATAAAAAAATAAAATAACGAAGAATCAAATTGAACCAAAAGTCGGCAGGATATTTATTGTCGACCTTACCGACCAAAATATAGTCGGCAGGGTATAAGGTTGAATAATGCCGACTTTTCATCTCTGAATTTAGCAATTACAGGGTCGGCAAGATATTCATCTCTATACCTTGCCGACTAAAATATAGTCGGCAGGTTATGAAATTAGTACCTTGCCGACGAATCATGCATTTGTAACACCTTCTCTGTATGTCAAAAATCTTATAGTCAGCAGGGTATTTTTTATCGACCTTGCCGGCCATATGTTGTCAACATGTTCTTCATCCGCAGACCTTGCCGGTCAGATATAGTCGGCATGTTCTTTATCCGTAGACAATGCCGGCTGTAATTGGTCGGCATCTTATTAAAACGTCTACCATGCCGGCGGGACATATCCGGCACCTTATTCAAACATCGACCTTGCCGATCTTTCACATTTTCAAAACAATTTTTTTTGATCCAAATCGAACTCATAAGACGAGTTAAAGACTACTGAATTCATAATCTCAAAATTTTAATCTAAACTCAATTAATTAAGCTAATCAGATTTTTTTAGTTTTAATTAAACAAGGGGATATTAGTCATTTAGAAAATACAAGGTTAAGGGGTGGCTTGGTTTTACTTTAAAATGACCCGATTTTGTCATATTGGGTATACCCAGTTTGTAATGGACCTGTTCCACAAAATTTGAATCAGCTCCCCAACCTCAATAAGTTAAATCTTAATGGCTTAGCCAGGTTTCAACAGGATGTGTAAACCAAGCTAAAAATAAAAAAAGACAAAAAGAAATGGCTTTAAAAGCACTCTGGAATTAAACAAACATCTTAGAGATATAGGATTATAAGATTTTTAACCTTAAAGTTCTTTGAGACATAGCAGCACACACTAAAATTAGCGAGTCTGACTAAATTTTAATTATTCTTTTTTTTTTTTTTCCGATCAGTGACTTCACCACTGTACTACAAGGGCACCTGCTAAATTTTAACTCTATAGTTTTTTGTTATTCAGATGGTTCACGACACAATGGGAACGATGTACGTCTTCATGTTGATTTTTGTTCAAGGGAGAGCAAAAAAGGATCTGTGGAGAGCAGAAATCGTGGTTGACTCGCTAACTCGAACCTATTCAATATTTTAGTATGACTCGGACCAAGTTACCCATACTAAAAACACCCACTAACTCCTCAAAACTCGCTCCTTCTCCTGAAAACAACTCCAGTGACGTTAAATGAACTTTAGGTAAAACACCTCCATTAGAGTGCTGGGCAAATTTTATGTGGCTGATACATTCTTATTCAAAACCGTTCTTAAGTACAAAAGATCGCATTAGTCGATTTTTCAAACACTTGAAGGCAACAACACTAAAAACCATTTCACATTAACATATTAAACCATTTCGCATATCATTAGGAAATCCAAAGATAGATCCAAAGTAGGAATAATCCAAAACAGGGTTAAGAGTGAATTGAAAGCAACGATGTAAATTGATTATAAATGGATGGATCAAAAAGAGTCGAAGACCTAATTTAGTTGTTATTGATTTCATATCACAATAACGATATATTCTATGGTCTACTTTGATTATCATCATTGTAAAAAATGAAAGTCTTTAAGATTAGAATCAAAATGGAGTATTGTTGTCTATTTGAAATTAAATCTCTAGGCATAAAATAAAACTATAGTATAAACCCTATTTAGAATTTGTGGTATATCAATTGCTATATGTCTGTTTTTTCATTTTGGCTTCTGCAACTTCTGTCGGTATTCATCGTCCATTGATGTCCATGGTCGAGTTGATTGGGAAACGGAATGTGTCTGATATTAGGTTTATTTCATAGGGTTTGTTTGGTCTGAGTTGGGATAATATGTTGAATAGGTTGAAGTTAGCGAGTCAACCACGGTTTTTGCTAAACTTATAAGATATGAGTCAAAATAAGAAAAGCAAAGCTAAACTTATGAAGAACTCAGTTAACGTATGTCAAGATAATGAGAATAAGTTCTCAGAGAAGGTCAATGGAAATTGGTCTCGTAAGTCTTTTCGAAAATCAAAGAAAAAGTCTATGATTAATAACTTGATTTCGAATCAGGTTTTGGATACGACTCCAATCTCTAGTGAAAAATCGTCTGTTTCCAATTGTGAAAAGAGATTAGATTCACTAGTTGGTAGGCTCAGAAACCTACAATAAAATACTTCAAGTGCACAGCGTCTAACTAGTAGACAATGGCAAGTACGAGTCGTTCCCACGAGGAGTGTGAAATACTCTACCAACTAATACCAATAATCACTAATCGAAAATATAATGTTTTTTAGAGTTTTAGAAATTCGGACAAAATGAAATAATAAATAATCGCAACAAAATAGGCAACGGGTTATTAGGGTTTTCGATTTCCACCAATTCAATCATATAAAACTCTACTAATCTCTATTTTTTACTCAAGATAAATTTTGAAATCAATCTCATGTCTCGGAAGATGAAATGTTAAATTCTAAAATATTGTTTCTCCGTTGTAACTTCCTTCGCTTCGTATGTAGCGATCCTAAAGCATTACCTATCTATCCTTGCATACCACGTCTAGGGATTTAACCGAAGCACGAAATATCAATTCAAAAGCATAAATAATCAAGAGAATCACATGAGCAATTAAATACCAAGCTATATGAAGAGAAATTATTAGTCAATGAATTATTATTAGAAATATCATCGTAGAGTTTATAAATAAATTGGTTTCAATCTAAACCCTAACAAGACTCTAGCTAGCCATGGCTTTCTCAAAAGCCATAAAAAGATTAAAATCAAACTAGCGAAATAAAAATAAAATCGAGAGAATGAAACTTCAAAACCTCGTCTTCTTCGCGGCTCTCGGCTGTGTAGACGCAGCTTTCAGTTCTCGGAACTCTCCACCACTTCTGTTGTTTTCTTCTCCCTTCTTATATTCAGCTGCTGCGAGAGATATAACTGAGACCTAGCCAATTTCTAAGGCCCATCCCAATTACTGCCAAGATCTAAATCCGGACCAAGTCCAGCCCCTGCAAAACTTGCAGTTCGACCACAGCTCTAACTTCCACACTATCTCAGAAATTATACTCCAGTTTCTGTTTTTCTAATCCCGGCCAAACACCAACCCTGGTCACAGCATCAGCTTCTTCATCGCCGAGTTACCATTTCACAACAAACTCCTAACCATTTTCAAAATCTGGAGACCTATGACCATCCATTACCAAGAGCCCTCAGCAAAGTAGGTGCTCAATGTTGTTTTCACTGGATTGAAACTCCAGCTGAATCTTTACCCGAACCTTCACCCCATTCAGACTCAACTGCACTTCGTATTGTTTAATGAACTCGCCTCCACTGGTCACACAACAACTCCAATCTTCTGTCCAAACATATTTCGACCTATAAATCACCAGCAAAGTGTGCACTTCAGCACTGTTTTCTCGGCAATAAAATTCAGGCCAGACAAACCAGATCCTCGAGCCAATTTGAGAACCCATTCTCTGAACTTCTAAGCATCTTCCTCCAGCACGAACACCTCTTCACTACGGACCCATCATCACTTTCTCGAACCTATTGGTCACAGCTATGACCAACTAGTAGGACTCACGTGCCTGGCAACAAGAATAACCCTTTGCTCCCTTGAATCACATCTTAGGGCCTCTGGCTGTATAATGATTACCATGCTGCTAATATATGAAATACGAGGCCAGCCATGTTTTGTTATTTTCGTCACAAACGCCATTTAGCTTCTTTACACTCCGGATAATCAGAATTGTTTGTACTTTCTGTAAAAGCACTAAAATGGTGTTGTCAGCCAAATTATCGGGTTCTAACTAATATAAATATGGGGATAAAATGCAGCATTTACGTGCTTATCACTAGTCTTCCCAAGTTCTGAATTTCGTAAAGTGTTAGAAAGATTTTTCAAACATATTGAAAACTATTCAGAAAAGGGAAAAACCATCGACAGTCTAGACGATGTCCTAGAACTTATTGTTCAATTGAATGTAAGAATTTGTGAAGGAAAGCGAGAAACATGTAGGATCATAATATCGCAACGGACAAGGTTCGCGGGATTAATAAACGACGGTGTCGCGAGGGAGTCGCAGGGAGCTAAAATAAACGACGCGATGAATAACGACAAACAAAACAATTGGAAGACATAAAACCTGGCGAGGGCTAAGAAGTGTCGCGAGAATGAATATTCGTGCATTTGCGACACTTCGCGAGACATTCCCGAAAATAAAGGATAGCTTAGCTGTCATCCACTATGTATTACCCTATATAAAGGGCTAAGTGAGTCTGTTGAAGGGGGGGATCTTTTTGAAGGATTAAGCAAGTCATTAGGAGAGAGAAAGTTTAAGAGTGTTTTAATTACCTTTGGTGTAATTCTATTTTCCTGTGTAAACATTTCATGGAATCAATTAATAAATATTCTTGATCACACATCTTTCAATGAATTAATTAAGCAAAACTGAGTAAGGGGTGTAGTGTGGGATTTCCTGCAACTACATATGCGCTAGAAACAGGGAGAATCATTGGAAAAAGAGAGAAGATTGCAATTAAAGTTGTTTAAATCAGGAAAATGAGAAAGGAAAATCTTAAATCGGATGAGGCAGAGGAAAAACATATGGCATGCAGCACAAACACGAGAGCAATGATTAGTGAATTTCATGAAAATATCAGAGGAAGAATACACAAACGGGATTTTGCAGGAAAGAAGATTACGGATAGAGAAATGGCATCACCTTTGAAGGATTGGGAAAAGCAAGAGATAACATTCACGGCGGGGGAAATATCCAAAGAAGATTTGGATCACACATCTTCATTGGTGATCGCAATCAACGCGTATAAGGAAGGAGAGGAATCGGAGAACACGGTGAAAACATGGGTAGTGAATGGAGTTTTAATCGATACACGGAGTCTGGTGAACATCATGTTCTATCACGCTTACAAAAAGATGGGGTATAAAGACGAAGATATGATTTTCGCGGCATACAATATTCAAGGTTTTGGTAAATCCACAACAAAAGTTAAAGGGGAGATAAAAATACGTATTCCATTAGGAGGAGTCGAAACACAGGTGACATTGAGCGTAGTAGATATGGAATCACCGTATAACTTATTACTAGGAAGACCATGGGTACATGCAATAAAAGCTGTGGCGTCGACACTTCATCAATGTATCAAGTTTCCTACACCAACTGGAATCGGCGAGATCAAAGGGGATATTACTAAAGGAAGAATATATTATAAAAATGAAGTAAAGTGTTGCGAGGAACAGGTAAACAAGCGAAAGAATATATCAAAGTATCGCAAAAAGATGGCGAGGGCGGCTAAGAAAGAAGAAGAGTTCAGAGTTTACATGATAAGAGCAAAGGAAGGAAAAGGCATACCTAGCGAGACCTCGGGAGAAAAAACTGATCTTGCGAAAGAACCAAAAGGACCAACCCCTATGGGAGAACCGAAGGCCAGTTACGTCGCGCGAACAACAAACCAAAGAAGTGAATATTGGAACTAAGGAAAAACCCAAGATGCTAAAGATTGGAACTAACATGGGAGCGGATGAAGAGAAAAGAACTGTCGATCTGTTGCGAGATTATAAAGACATCTTCGCGTGGGATATGGATCAAATGCCTGGTATAGATCCGTCGATAGCCTGTCACAAGTTAGAAATTGATAAAAATGTGAAGCCATTTAAACAAAGAATTAGAAAGATAGCAACAGCATATCACCCTCAGATAGAAGAAGAACTGCAGAAGATCTTTGGATGCAGGAATTATTAGACAAGCAAAATATCCTGAATGGATAGCGAATATGGTTATAGTTCCAAAGAAGAACAAGGGAATAAGGATTTGCATTGATTTCACTGATTTAAATAAAGCTTGCCCTAAAGACAGTTTTCCATTGCCGGATATTCCACAACTAGTCGAATCAGCGGCCGGGAATGAAAGAGTATCATCTCTGGACGGATACAAAGGTTACAACCAGATTCCTCTCGCCGAGGAAGATCAAGAGCATACTGCTTTCTTTGCTCCAAGAGGATTATACTGCTATACTAAAATGCCGTTTGGTTTGCGAAATGCTGGAGCAACGTATCAAAGGATGGTAGAAGAGGTATTCGCAGAATGGATACATAAAACACTAGAGGTATACGTAGATGACATGCTGGTAAAAAGTAAGAAGGCAGAAGATCACGTGCGAGATCTGAAAGAAATTTTTGAGCAAATGAGGCGTTTCAACATCAAAGTCAATCCAGAAAAATGTACCTTCGGAGTTGCGTCGGGGAAGTTCTTGGGTTACATTGTATCAAAGGAAGGAATACACGTTGACCCGGAGAAAGTAAAAGCGATTCGCGATATGCCGACACCTGCAACATAAAGGATGTTCAAAAGCGAATGGGTTGTTAGCATCACTAGGAAGGTTCATCTCGCGGTCATCGATAAGTGTAAACATTTTTTTCAGCGTTTTAAAAAAGGATCGAAATTTAAGTGGACGGACGAATGTGAAAAGGCTTTACAAGGGATCAAAGAGCATTTAATGGATATATCCATTATGCGATGCGAAACCGGGAGAGGAATTATTAATATACCTCGCGACAACTTCGCATGCCTTAAGTGCAGTTTTACTGCGAACGGACGCAGGAGTAGAAAAACCAATCTATTATATCAGCAAAACTTTCAATGCCGCAGAAAGAAATTATTCGAAGATCGAAAAATTAATCTTGGCATTAGTTTATGCAACATTCAAGCTTCGCATATATTTTCAAGCGCATACTATTAAGGTAGTAACGAAAATACCAATTGAGTCAGTGATGAAACACTCAAAAAGATCGGGAAGAGTTGAAAGATGGAATGCTCAAATAAGCCATTGTAAACTCAAGTATGAGATATTATCCTCAACTAAGTCACAGGTTGTCGCAGACTTTTTAGCAGAATTTCCCTTGGAAGAAGATGAAGCGATAGATGAGATGATGGACGTAGAAGAAGAATATGGAGACCCAAAAGACCTGCTAACTGAGCCAGACAGATGGGAAATATTAGTAGATGGATCATCAAATGGAGAAGGAAATGGAGTGGGAATTGTTATGATTTCACCGGAAGGAAATAAATTAGCTTTCTCTTTTAGATTGGAGTTTGAATCCACGAATAATGAAACAGAGTATGAAGCTATAATACATGCTCTGCGACTTGCAATAGAAATAAAATTGGAGAATATAAGGATTACCAGTGATTCGCAACTAGCAATTCACCAGGTAACAGAGAAATACACTACAAATAATCCATCTTTGAAAAAGTATAAGAAGCATGTCGAAGAATTGTCGGCACAGATACCGAAAATTAAAATGGAGGCACATATCAAGGAGAGATAATAGACTCATGAGACGCTTTTGCCTTTATATCAAGTATGATGACAGACCCGATCACGAGGAATATCAAAATACGAGATACTACGGCGCCATCGATTAATAAAGAGGAAGAACAGAAGCGAGATATAATGATGGTAGTAGATGAAATGCAATGTCGCGAGGAAGACTGGAGAGTAGAACTTCATGCGTACTTAATGAAAGGAGAGGTACCAAGAAATAGATTGGAGGCACACAAGTTAAAGAGCCGGGCAACAAATTATGAATTACGAGATGGAGTGCTTTATCGGCGATCTTTTGATGGGCCTTCACTTCGATGTCTAACAAGGAAAGAAGGAGAAACCATATTGAAGATGCTTTGCATAGTGGGGATGCTTGGAAATCATAGCGGCGGGAGATCTTTGGCATACAAGGCAAAGACGCAAGGATATTATTGGCCATATATGCACGAGGACGCAAGAGCAATATCAAGACGCTGCGAGGACTGTCAAAGACATGGGAAGAAGATACACGCGCCAGGGGCACTGTTAAATTCTTCCACAAGTGTGTGGCCTTTTGTAAAGTGGGGTTTAGATATTGTGGGACCATTTTTACCAGGAACAGGACAAAGAAGGTACTTAATCGTCGCAACGGACTATTTCACAAAATGGGCAGAGGTGAAAGCGGTCCAGCACATTCGCGATAAGGATGTCTTTACTTTCATATTTGAAAATATTATATGCAGATTTGGGATTCCCGCACAATTGGTATCGACAATGGGAAGCAGTTTGAAGGGCAAAATATAGAGTTGTTGCTTAATGCATTTCAGATAAGATGTGGGAAATCAACTCCATTATATCCGCAAGCTAACGGCCAAGCGGAGGCAACAAACAAAACAATTGCCGACATACTGAAGAAAAAGTTGGAAGGACACAATAGGGGATGGTGCGAACAAGTACACAATGCAGTATGGGCTTATAATACAACTAGAAGAGAAGCCACAGGAATGTCCCCTTTTTGCTTAACTTATGGAGTTGAAGCAGTGCTCCCAACAGAGGTCATAATTCCGACAACCAAAAAAGAAGTTTGGGAGAAAAATCTTAGCGCATGCAACATTCTAATCAAGTTGTATGAATTGGAAGAAAAACGAGAAAAGGCATTGCGACACATGGAGAATTATCAGCGAAGATTGGCTAGAGAATATAACAAGCGTGTCAAAATACGTGAGTTCCAACCAGGAGACTTGGTGCTGCGAGAAACCCCAATATATCAACGTGAAAGTGGAGGCAAGTTGGCGAGAAAATGGGATGGACCTTATATCATCAAAGAGGTAGTTGGTACAGGGGCATATAGATTGATGGATCCCGAAGGAAAAGATGTGGGACAAAAGTTGGGTAGACCATGGAATAGATTATATCTAAAGAAATATTACCCATAAAAATGGGAGAGGAAAAATGAATTAAGATGAAGTACTTCTACGCAAAATATTTGCGAAATTCAATAAAATGCGAGAAAAATCCGCGAAGATCTCGCGATAAGAATAACAAAGAGTCATGAATGGCTTAACAAAAATGAACAAACAAAAGAATGGGACGAACCTTTATGGCGTACACCCTAGTTCGCGAATAACATTTCGTAAGAGGCAAATGTAAGACCTAAAGTGCGTCACATAAGGGGGTATCTCTCAACATGGCTCAGGGGGAAGGTTACACCGCTCCTGAAGCCTAAGTCATGAAAATTTGGGGCCCATGAAAGCCTATCCGGATGAGGTACCTTGGATTCCCAACTATATATATAAGGTTATACCCTGGTTGGGCGACCGAGGGTCTCTTCCAAGGAGTCAGTGTATGCTCAAGGCGCCGAGGTACACGGTTGAGCCAGAGTGCCCGGGATGGATGAACCTACCCTGGCCATTCTTGGCAAGTCTTGGCATATGTTGCACTCCCGAAGAAAACTCCACTTAGGGTGCAGTCTCGTAACCATAAACCCTATAGGTATAAGGGATAAGAGGCTGCGAAAACAACTGGTTGTTGTTAAGACCGGATGGGAGGAGCTAGTCTTGTATGGCCGATGTTTCGCCTCCTTGAAGGGGCAACCGGGGAGATGATAAGGGCGACGCTCTCCATTAGGGGGAGTGTCAAAACAGACGCAAATGTCATAAGGCTATGTTTTCGCAAGAGAATTTAGGCTTGTCATATTTGTGCAATGATCCTGCAGAGGCAATAATACTAACGCGAGGGTAAGGCGAGATCAATGGGTCTTTACACGAAAGTGTACGGACGTCCTGCGATTTCGTCGCAAGACGGCAATGTCATGGGGCTTTATGTTCGCAAGGATATCTAGGCCTGTCATATTGTCGCAACTAAAACATCTGCGAGGCAAAAATACTTGGAAAATGATAAGGCAAGATCAATGGGTCTTTACATGCAAGTGTAAAGACGTCCTGCGATTTTGTCGCGATGAAAGGTGGCAGGGGAAGACCTCTAATTAGGGAGGTCTAACTTGGAAGACCACACAAAAAATGATAAGGCAAGGTCAATGGGCCATTGCATGAAAATGTAAAGGCGGCCTGCGACCTTGTCGCCACAAGAAGAGATAAAATAAAGACTACCGAAATGATAAGGCGAGAAAAGTAGGTTTCTCCTTTCATGGAGATACCTGCGACCTCGTCGCAATATAAAATTCGACATCAGTGAAGAATACATTTCAAAAATGATGATGACTGAGTAAAAATCATTTTTGAAATGTAAGCGAATAAACTTGCGAGATTATAGTCATAGTTAAGAAGAAGAAGATAAGAGAATTATTCAACAAGGGATTTAATCTTTCAAAACAAAAAGAAAGTTGCAGCAAAGTTACAAAGCAGTTAATTTTCTACATCAATGTTATCATTTTCGCCAATAATTTTCTCAGCTTCAGCTTCGCCAGAGAATGGAATTTCGTCGAAATTTTTTCAAAGAAGATTTTTATTGACAACTTCGGCATTGGCGACATCTTCGCCGCTTTCATAATCATAATCATCATCAGGAGAGTTGGGGACTTCATCATCACTTACTTCTAAAGGTTTGACACGAACAGGTTCAAGAGACTTAGACAATAAAATGTCATTCACAATAACCTCGGCCTTGAGATGAAATTGACGAAGGAGCGCTTTCTGCTGATTTTTACTATCTATGTCCTTACAATCAGACATATAGTCAAATCTCCTTTCGGCACGATCGCGAGAAAGAGCAAGGGAAGTAGCAAGCGACCCATTTTCCTTGCGAAGTTTAGAGTTGTCTGACTTGAGAGTAGAAATAACAGAGCGAAGCTTTTCTCGAGAATCTGCATAACAATTGAATAAGTAAAGATTAAAAGAGAATCTTAAAGATTATGGGACTCATAAACGAGTTAAGGTAGTCAAATAATATGACTACCTTCCTTTTGAGAAACAAGATGCTGAATAAAAGACGAACAACTATTTCCCAATCGGTCCATGGCGTCATCGAATGTGTCCCCAACTAAGCCCTTCAGACGAGATCGCAAGGTTTTTTCGTTGGAAATAAGTATGGCATTCTCAGTAGCAAGCGAAGAATTGGATTTTTCTAGCTGAGAACATTGATCCTTGAATTGGTTCGCTTTTACACTCAAGGATATTCTACCTTGAATAAGTTTATCTCTCTCGGCTGTAACTTCTTCAAGCTGACTCCTCAGCGTGTGAATAGCTCGTTCTTGTTCTTCACATAATTTTTGACAAGAATTATATTGTTGCGAATAGGTCGCCACTTTGTTTAATAGAGAACGCTTTTCTTGAGAAAGAGTTCCGTTCTCATCTGATAAAGTTTCCATTTCCAAATTAGCTTTATTTAAAGAATAAGAGAGACGAGATAAATCATTACTTAATGAGTCTTGACTTTGAGCTAACACGATGTTTTCTTTAGACAAATTATTTATTTGGTCGGTAGCATATGCATGAAGATTATTTAAGTAGTTATATTGCTCCATCCAAGCGTCTCTCTCAACACGAACTTCTTCACCAATGGATTCCAATTGATATATCTCCATCGTTCGTTTCTGGTTTTGGGCTTGAAGAGCAGACAAGGGGTTGATCAAAAAAAAAAAAAAAAAAAAAAAAAAAAAAAATGGGGTCGCGAGAGCATACCTTTTAACTCCTCATTCTTCCTGCGAAGATTATCACGGTCTAGCGAGATGTTATGAAATTTTTGATTTTCAAGATGGAAACTGTTACATCTCTCAGTCATAGCTTGGAGATCATCCTTCAATCTAGTGATTTCTTGAACCAAAGATGCTTGCGAAAACCTATCAGGACCAAGATGTTTACTTAGAATCTCGCAAACATCAGACTTGACAGGGTCGACGGAAGTTTTCTTGGCATCATTCACAAGATCTGAAAGGACTTTGAGAGCCACTTCTATCCCTTCCAAATTTTCTTTGGTAAGAGGGATTTGCTCGGATGAAGAAGCAATAATAGCAGTGGAAGGAGGAGACGGGCCATCTTTCATCAAGGCAGCGTCACGAGGAAAGGAAGTCTCGGGAAGGATGATGGCTGGAGAAATGCCAGAGGCATGAACAGTAGGACTATTATGAGGAGCTTGATCTGCGAAGGGTTCAGGTATAGGAATGCTGTCATTAGTGATGTTCTCGCGAGAATCAGCCAAGAAATCATCTTGCGATGACTTCGCAACCGGAGAAGAAGGTGTAAAGGAGGGAAAAGAAACACTGGGAGTAACAGGCTTGGGTTGGCGAAGTCTTTTAGGAGTTTTGTCAATACTTCCATCATCCTGCGAATAACAAGTTAAATAAGAAACAGAGGCAACAATATATTGTTAATAAAAAACAAATGTTTCTTAAAATACCTTGTCACTCGTAGACTTTCTTTTTGTAGCCATAGATTTTACTCGCGAAGAGGGCTTTGGTTGTGCAGGGGATTCTTGTTGCGAAGTAGGTTTCAGCGGCGAACCCAAAGAAAGAAGATGGTTCTTCACGGTAAATTTAGTTCTGGGTTGGATCTTGCTGAACAACAATGGCAGAAAGAGAACTACAAAATTTAATCATACCAGTGTGATTTTAACAAGAAAAGATAATCTCAAAATTAATCAACCACAAAATCAGTCAGATATGGCAAGATTAATAAACCTGGACTCCATGAGAACAACAACTGGTAGGAAATAGCAAAAGTGGTGAAGAAGATGGTGAGAGAAAATAGCAGGCAAACGCTTGCAGAACGATGAAGAAGAAGAACACTTGCAGACGATGAAGAAGACGAAAAAGAAAAGGAAAATTCTTCACAGGGGACACTCCTATAAATAGATGAGAAAAAATATTACGACCGGATAACATTAAATGTACCGGTAAAAGGGGTAAATATAGACACGTGTAAACAGTCATTACTAAATCCAAGAAAACCTGGCGAAAGGAATTTTAGTAGGATCCAAATATCGCACAACATATTTCCTAACAAACGAGAAGAGCTTGCGAGGATGATTATTTTCCGTAACTCATAAGGCAAGAAATGACACTTCATATATATACTATAAAGAAGTTCCGGAACTTCACCAAAAGAATAGAGGCAAGTACGTACTTTTCAAGAAAAGTATTCTTTCGCTCGTTCCTTCACCAATTAAAACCAAGGATTATTACAACAACGAATTTTTCCTTAAAATCGCTCTTCAAGCAATATTCAAGGAAAAAGAGGCAAGATGTAGGATCATAATATCGCAACGGACAAGGTTCGCGGGATTAATAAACGACGGTGTCGCGAGGGAGTCGCAGGGAGCTAAAATAAACGACGCGATGAATAACGACAAACAAAACAATTGGAAGACATAAAACCTGGCGAGGGCTAAGAAGTGTCGCGAGAATGAATATTCGTGCATTTGCGACACTTCGAGAGACATTCCCGAAAATAAAGGATAGCTTAGCTGTCATCCACTATGTATTACCCTATATAAAGGGCTAAGTGAGTCTGTTGAAGGGGGGGATCTTTTTGAAGGATTAAGCAAGTCATTAGGAGAGAGAAAGTTTAAGAGTGTTTTAATTACCTTTGGTGTAATTCTATTTTCCTGTGTAAACATTTCATGGAATCAATTAATAAATATTCTTGATCACACATCTTTCAATGAATTAATTAAGCAAAACTGAGTAAGGGGTGTAGTGTGGGATTTCCTGCAACTACAAAACACTTAGTCTTCAAAATAATCTGCCAGATTATTTGGAACAAAAATTGGCTGTATGCAACAAAGTTCATCAATAGACTACAGAGTGTGAAATTCTCACTTAATGGCTGGAGCATTCACAAATAAGGAATAAGATCCTTATTTAAGATCTTCTTACAAAAACATGTCGAAAGGTATATCTAGAGTGTTTAGAAAAACATATCCAACAAGAAATGGATACCTTAAGAGGACATATAGATTGTCTTGAACAAAAGACATCAGCAATTTGTCGGATGGAAGATCTAGACCACATGGGTTCAAGTTCAAGGAACATACCATCCTGGACACAAGATGTAATCAAGGATATAGCATTTCGCAGTATTCCTAATGAAGAGGATGGATTTAAAACCCACACAAGGGAACGTGATAATGTCCCTAAAAGTAAGAAGGAAGAAATTCCTCAAAAAGTATTTGGTGAGGAAGATCCTCACCCCAACGCTTAATCGCATTGGAATGTGCATCCTTACAATGCCCAATCTACTGATGTAAGGAAGCACACACATCTGGGAAATCGGTATCCTATCAATAATCTCTTATTCAACATAGAGAGTTTACACAATCTACCTGAAGATGCATATTCTGTCTCCATGTGTAGAAAAGTTGTATTGCAAACAACTTGTGTAAACAGGACAAGTTTCCTATCTAAAGTATCTCTTGATACTGATCTAGAAGATAATTTATTTTCGAAGAAAGTTGTGATTCAGTAACACATAAGATGCGAAAATCCTTTCAAATCTTGTCAGAATTATTTATTTAAGGCTGACATCTATGTTTGGTATGTGTTAAATATATTTCACGTATATGTACTCAACATGTTTGAGAACTTATGCTAAAGGATGTATTCTCTAACCATATCTCAAGCTAATCTTCTTAAAGCGCTGAGTGCAATGGCTTCTAATGAAACTATTGATCTTGATTCCTTCAAGAAATCTGGTTGTGAAGATAAAGAAAAGGAAGATGTGAATCATCTCGTTGTCCAAAAAAGTTTGGATGCTAAGATTGATATTCTCAATCTCCGACAAGTCCTCCTCAATACTATTAAAACTCATCATAGATGGGCAGCATTACTAAGAACTATTATCCATAACCAAAGGACACTGATTAAACTTGGAATCGGTAATAGGGAGTATGATCTGAATATTAATCGAAAGGTTAATGTTTTATCTTGTGAACATAACCAAGGTATTGTGTGCAGAATCCGAGATATCAGTCGAGATGCTGTTGTTGAAAATCCTAAAAAATTCGAGCACATTGAAGATGATCTTTAGGAAACTGTTTAAAGATCTGTCACGAAATAGACATTAGTTTTTGATCTCTTTCAGTAAAGTCTATTATGAATAAAACTATCTAGTATTTATGAATAAAGTTATTTTATAATTTTTCTTGTGATTTTTCGTTTACATGGCCTGTGCTTGAATGCTTTACACTATTGCTACGTATGTTTATGGGATGTTTGATTTCGGTTTTCTTAACCTTAATATTTGATCTCATATTGTGTGAACCCTTATGGTTTGGGTGAATTTTTGGTATAGCGGGATTAAGTTCTAGCCCATGTTGGTAGGATTTATCAAAGGATCATAAGGGGTTCTGATTGAAACTCATGTGTGAAAAAGTCACAATATGTTGAATCATTTGGTTTAGCATAAAAGAATATGTGTTTCGGGTTTTCAACTTTTGCATTGCATTAGTTAAAACCGGTTTTCAACCTTTCTCTGGTAAAGGTTGGTTTTTGTTGTTGTTCTTTTGTCTTGCGAGAGGATGGCAACACAACGGGGGAGAGTTCTATTTTGAACTTGCGCTTAATGATATATCTTTCTGGGGAGAAGAGGATGCGGAATTTGAGGTAACAAATTTGTTAGTTAATCGTTTTCCTGTTTAAGAAAAGCCTGATTTTATTGCATATATTTATTGCTTTTTCTTAACAAAATTTCGGTACAATTGATGTTTATTCCATTATTTGTGTATGGATGTGTGTGTGATTCAATTTTTTCGGTTAAGAAAAACTATTGTTATCTTGCTTTATTGTTTGGTATCAATTGTTTTGGATTACAAAATTTTGGTGCAATTGATGTATTATAATGTCTATGTTTGTTTCAATTGCTTCCGGTTGAGGTAATAATTATGCAAGTTGATTTATTTGGTTTGTATGAATTGTTTATGGCTTAACAAAGGGTTTTCGGGATGAATTGTTTAGTCCAATCCGTTTCCGGATAAGAGAAACTGAGTTAATTATGATCTTAGTTGAACTTATCAAATTGGAGGTTTTGGTTATTCAAGTCTAATTAAATACCTTAACAAGAAATGCTAGTTAACTAACCTAGTACTTGTCTTGTTTAAAAGTGAAAGGTCTAAGTTATTATTTGAATAATTAGAACCTGATGAGAAAAAAAGAGTTAATTCTGATCTTTATTTTGGTTTTATCGAACAAGAGATTGTATTTGTACAATCGGTTGAGCAAAAGAACTAAGGTGCTTAGTCAATTTTTGATTTGCTAAACTATTAAGGAAAATTGCTTCGGGCAATTGTTTCCTTGGTAACATATCAAACAAAATTACTTTGTAGTTTTGGTTTTGATATTGGTTATCTAAAATGGTGTGTGGAACCCTCGTGCTTAACTCTTATAGGTTGCAAGTCTTTTGAGATTTGTAAGATCCTTTCGGTTTGTTTTTTATTTGCTCGTACCATTGCATACCTAGTATGCGAACTGTATTGTGATGATTCAGGTTTGGAACTCTTGTTTGCGTACCTAGTATTCGAACAGATTTACCTGAGAATGTACGAAACTCTTGTTTGCGTACCTAGTATGCGAACGGGTTTACCTGAGTTGGGTCTGGGATAGTTGTTCGCGAATCAGGTTTGTGAACAGCTTGACCAGGCCAAGGTCCGGAGTTGTTGTTCATGTACCAAGTTTGCGAACACAGTGGTTAAGTAGTAAAATCGGTTATGTATGTTTCTCATACTCATGAACTAAAACATTCATGATTTAAGGAATGCAAATTAACTTTGCAAACCGTGGCTTAATTCTCATGAATTGATTCTTGTATAAGTACTTTGTACGATTACGAATCAGTCCGATTGTTTTCAGTTTGTTCATATATATTTCTATGAGATAGTGAACAATTGAACAACTTTATTTGAAACACAATTAGATTCATTTTATTATCTTTCATGATTGATTGATCGTCATATTTGATCTAGAAGTGTTAGATGAATATGGTTAAGTTAAAAGTGTTCATATGGCTAACTTCATTTAACTGTTATTGAGCCAACCCCATATACGTGTTTAGGTACGGTTACCCATATCTAAATATAAGTTTATTTCATTTGTGTGTAACAATCTAATTAATATCATCTAACGGTGGATATTGATTGCTTAATTTCTAAGCAGACTTAGCTTGAATCTTAAATCAGGAGTTCATCAAACGCTAAATATTGAATGCTTTGTTACTCAGCTATCTTAGCTTTGATCGTAAGCAACCTTGATTTAAAGGGATACATTTAAGGGATAAATCTAGTAACTACAAAACCTAATCCCGGCACTTTCCTGTGTCCTAGTTTCAAACTAGATTCGATTCTCCTTTAACCCAAGTTTTTCCAAACCATATTAGGCTAACGACTTGAAGACTTTATTTGGCATTCGTGAAGCCATATCCAACTATTTCTTTGTGTTTGTGTGTTCTGATCTTACTTATTCTATCGTATTGAGTTTTATCTTTTGTAAGATTTACTCGAGATTTATCTCCGATATGTAAGATATAAAAAGTAATCACAACAGTTTTTCGTCTCAGACTCTTGTGATTCCGCAATAACTTTTTATGTTAATCAGTTGGGTTATTGTGAGGTGATTGATATTTCTAGGCTTCTCTTCGGGAGTATCAGACCGGATTATCAATTGGTTCCTTTTCACCTTGATTTATCAAAAGACGGAACAAAACCGAATAAAGAATAGACATATCTGTGGGAGACAAATTTATTTATAAGTCTTCGAATTTGGGTCGTAGCAACTCTTACTTGTGAGTAAGATCATCCAAGGGAATCAAGTGCGTACAATCCGGCGTGGTTCTAGAGGCGTAAGGAACGCGACTATACCTTAATCGGTGTGAGTCTTGGTTAGGGCTCAACTACATTCCAGTCCGAAGTTAACTTGTAGTAGGATAGTGTCTGTAGCAGCTTAATACAATGTGGTGTTCAAATATGGACTAGGTCCCGGGGTTTTTCTGCATTTACGGTTTCCTCGCTAACAAAGTTTCTGGTTTCCGTGTTATTTATTTCCCGCATTATATTTGTTTATATAATTGAAATATCACAGGTTGTGTTTCGTCCTATCAGTTGATAAATCCGACCTTGATTGTTGGATAGAACTTGATTGAGACTTGGGCATTGGTCTTTGGTACCATCAAACTTATTTCTCATATCAATCAGGCTCACGGATTTTTATCTGTTCGATTTGCTGATTTTGTTGAGAAATAGAAATAAAAGCTCTTTGATATATTTCTTGATTGAGTCTCACTTTTAAGTAGGGGCTCTGGGAATTATATTGGATTTTAGTCCATACAGATTATCGAAAGAATTATTAGGTGTAATTGTGATACCCCGGTTTTTCAGTGTTTATCAATTTTAATTTTGGCTGCCTCAGTTGAGCCATGCTGAGTGGCTTCATGGAGGGAGGGTGTTGCCTCTCCCGTTACGCTTTACGAATAATACTTCTCTTGTACAACTTTCAATATGATGCCCCCCAATGGGCCAACATCATTAAAAAAAGATACGATATTTGTTAAGTTAAGTCTGCTGGGGGAGACTTATAAAATCCGAGACGCTATGCGCAATAAGAAACCTATACAAGCAATGAAACACAAATGCGGAAATAAGACAACTACTCAATATAAAAAGCAATCACACAACACTGGCAATTACGTGGAAAAACCCCTCCAAGTTGAAGGGTAAAAAACCATGGGCAAATCTTCCACTATAACAACAATGGGTTACACACAATTCTCCCAATTTGGGGATAAAAACAACTTCAAGGTGCATATAGTACTTGGATACCTATTTGCTTAATTAAACTCACCCCTAAGGATGGATCAACAATTCATTCACCAATAAGATGAGATTCACTATCAATTTGACAATAGCAAGAGTAAGATTACTTACTACTAGAGTTTCAACAAACCCTAGATTTTTCCTATTTGAAGAGATGTGGAAATTGATCAATCAATCTTCACCACAATAACCAAACAGACCCTTAATAAAGAAACCTTCTTCTTCCTCTTCAGGATTAACCCAAAAACTCACCAAAGAAATGGTGGATGAACACTACTTTCTTCACTCACTCTCACTGCCTCTCGTTCTTTCTCTTTTCACAACCAAGAGAAGATAAACTCATGAGAAGAAAAACACTTCTCCTGATGCCTTTTGTTATAACCTAACATAGGAAACCACTAGTTAAATCCCCCTAATTTGATAAGGGGAACCTTGTTGGACCATAAGGAGGGACCCGGCCCAACAATCTCCCCTTCACAACTTATGGCGAGGTACCCGTCACCACCAAACCTGCCCTGCTGCAGAAATACACATGCTTGTACTTTGGTAGCGACTTTGTCATCATATCAGATCCGTTGTCATCTGAATGGATCTTGTCAATATACAAGACCTTCTCATCGAGAACTTCTTGTATCCACTAATACCTAATATTGATGTGCTTGGACCTCGAGTGAAAACTCGAATTCTTGCTGAGATGGATGACACTCTGGCTGTCACAGTAAACGATAAACCTTTGTTGCTTCACACCGAGTTCTCTAACAAAACTATTCATCCATATCATTTCCTTGCAACTCTCCGTAGCTGCAATGTACTCTTCCTCTGTAGTAGACAATGCCACGCATTTTTGAAACTTGGATTTCCAAGACACAGCTCCCCTGCATAGGTAAATAAGTAACCCGATGTCGACTTGAGACTGTCTTGAGAACTTTCCAAATTTGAATCTGTGTAACCGACTAACTCTGGCTTGTCACCTCCATAGCACAAACACATATTAGAAGTACCCCTTAGATACCTTAGTATCCATTTCACTGCTTCCCAATGATCCATACCAGGATTTGATAGAAATCTGCTTACCACTCCAACTGCATAAGCTATATCCGGCCTTGTACACACCATTACATACATCAAACTACCAACTGCGGATGCATAAGGAATATTCTCCATCTTCCGTTTCTCAACATCTTTCACAGGACATTGATCACGAGTTAACTTAAAATGGTTTGCAAGTGGACAACTTACCGGCTCAGCCTTATCCATGTTGAATCTTTGCAATACCTTCTCAATGTAGCTTTCTCGTGATAGCCACAGCTTCCTTTCTTTCCTATCACGAGTGATTTCCATGCCAAGAATACTCTTTGCCATTCCCAAGTCTTTCATAGCAAAAGACTTGCTCAAATCTGACTTCAACCTGTCAATTTTCTTCTTATCTTTGCCAACAATAAGCATGTCATCAACATATAGCAAAAGAATTTGAAAATCACCATCAACAAATTTTTGAATGAATACACAATGATCTGAAGTTGTCTCTTGTACCCATGTTCCTTCATGACTGATTCAAACTTCTTATATTATCTTCTAGGAGCTTGCTTCAAACCATATAGACTCTTATTTATTGCACACCATGTGTTCTTTGCCTATGACTTCAAAACCCTCGGTTTGTCATATACACATCTTCCTCCAACTCACCGTGACGAAATGTTGTCTTGACATCTAGTTATTCTGTCTCAACATCCAAACTAGCAGTTATTTCCAAGACAACCCGAATAGAAGGAAATCTCACCACTGGTGAGAAAATCTCGTCAAAGTCAACACCCTTTCTCTGGTCATAACCCTTCACAACTAAGCGTGCATTGTACCTTGGTTGTGAGTTACCATCTTCCGTCTTGATTCTATACACCCACTTGTTCTTCAGAATTTTCTAGTTTTCTGGCTTGTCAACCAAATCAAAAGTGTCATTCTCATCTAAAGAGCCAACCTCTTCTTTCATGGATTTCAACCATTTCTGAATTTCAGGAACACTAAGAGCTTCTTCATAAGACTCTGGTTCACCTGCATCTGTGAGCATCACATACTTATGTGGTGTATACTTTGTTGAAGGTAATCTGGTCCTGCTGGATCTTCTCAACTCAGCTTCTGGATGTTGTTGCACTTCTTGCTCAACATCACCCACTGAAACATCTTCATGATTGTGTTCTTCTTCTTCATTACCATTAACATCAACATCATCATCATGTTGTTCAGGAGAAGGAACAATTGGATTTGGATCCAAGGTCATATCATCTTGAAGCTTTGGCATCTCAATATTCTCAAAGTCTTCAATAGTCTGGTCTTCAAGGAATACTGCATCCTTACTTCTAATAACCTTCTTCTCAACTGGATCCCAAAATCCGTAACCAAAATTCTCTGTTCCATAGCCTAGGAACACACACTGCTTTGCTTTTTCATCAAGCTTTGATCTCTGATCTTTTGGGATATGAACAAATGCCCTGCAACCAAACACTCTCAGGTGATCATAAGTAGGCTCTTTGTCTCTCCATACCTTTTCTGCTACTTCTCTATCTAGCAGTCTTGAAAGTGATCGATTGATCAAGTACACAGCAGTATTCATTTGTTCACCCCAAAAGTGCTTCTGCAACTTGGAATGAGATAACATGCACCTAATTCTCTCAAGAATAGTGTGTTCCATCCGCTCTGCAACACCATTATGTTATGAATTCTTAGGTACTGATTGTTCATGATGTATACCCATGCTCTTGCAATATACTTCAAGTGGTCTAATGTACTCTCCCCCGTTGTCAGAATGAAGGAACTTCAAGGTTCTACCTGTTTCTCTTTCCACCATGATGTGAAACATCTTGAACACAGGAACAACATCATCTTTGGTCTTGATTGCATATGACCAAACCTTCCTTGAAGCATCATCTATAAAAGTAACAAAATAAATAGCACCACCAAGTGTTTTGACCCTTAAAGGTCTACACACATCATAATGAACAAGATCAATAATACCAGAATTGCTCTTGGGTAAAGCTTTATGAAAGGAAACTCTAGTTTGTTTACCAACTAAACAATAAGTACACTTACCAAATTGCATACCTTTGGCATTTGGAAAAACTTGTCTTTTGGTGAGGATTTGAATTCCCTTATCACTAAGATGACCAAGTCTTCTATGCCATATCTCGGAGGTTGAATCTTTGTCAACAGCATTCAAATCACCTTTAAACACCTTCACATGTGTTTTGTACAATGTGCCACACTTCTTGCCTCTTGCAATAACCATGGAGCTCTTGCTTAGCTTCCATTTTCCATCACCCAAGTGATTTTTGTACCCTTCATCACCTAACACTTCAGGTGACATTAGATTCAAACGAAGGTTTGGTACATGTCGCACATTTCTGAGAACCAATGTGCATCCAACATTGGTCTCAACCTTGACATCACCCATTCCTACAATCTTCGCAACACCACTGTTTCCCATTCTGACTGACTTAAAGTCACCATCCTTGTATGAGGTAAATATATCTTCATGAGGAGTAGCATGATAAGATGCACCTGAATTAACTATCCACTCTGAATCAGAACCTGCAAAACTCACACAAACATCATTACAATCTGAGAATAAAATGATATCACCATCTGTTGCAATAGCTGCAACATCCTTGTCTTGTTTATCATTTCCTTTCCCCTTCTTTTGTTCTTGCTTCGGCTTCCTGCATTCATTTGAATAATGACCTCTCATACGACAGTTCCAACATTCAATGTCCTTTCTGGACTTTGATTTACCCCTTGACTCGCTACGGCCAACTTGTCTTCTGTCTTTTCTTATACCCCGATTTTCTGTAACAAGAGCTTCTGAATGAGATGAGTCTAATGACCTTCTTCTAACTTCTTCATTCAGCAAACTGTTTGTTGTAACAGTCATGTTCAACTTACTATCTGGAACAGAATAACTAAGACAATTCCTCAATGGCTCCCAACTGTCTGGTAAAGTATTTAGCAACAAATAAGCTTGAATCTCTTCAGGAATTATCAGCTCCATAGATGTAAGCTGAATCATAATACCCTTCATTTAATTTAAATATTGCGCCATTGAACTCCCTTCCTTGTAGCACAGCTTTCCAAGCCTTTTGAATAGAAGAGCATTTGCACAAGCAGACTGCTGATCATACATATGTTCTAACTTGGTCCTCAAAGAATATGCTAGTGTCTCACTAGACACATGATGAAAAATATCATCATCAATCCACTGACGAATAAATCCAACTTCTTTACGGTTAGTAACTTTCCAATCTTCTTCACTTGTCTTCTCAGGCCTCACTCCCTTACTCTCTATTGGACCATAGAGATGTTTAAAATATAACCAGTCTTCCATCTTCGCCTTCCATATCACAAAGTTCTCACCGATCAAATTGACCATTCTATTACTAGTGCTAGCTTCCGTCATTGCACAGGGTTAGCTCAACCCAAAAGCTCTGATACCACTTGTTGGGGGAGACTTACAAAATTCAAGCCGCTATGCGCAATACGAAACCTACACAAGCAATGAAACACAAATGCGGAAATAACACAACTACGCAATATTGAAAGCAATCACAAAACACGGGCAATCACATGGAAAAACCCCTCCAAGGTGAAGGGTAAAAACCACGGGAAAATCTTCCACTATAACAACAATGGTTTACACAAAATTCTCCCAATTTGGGGATAACAACAACTTCAAGGTGCATATAGCACTTGGATACCTATTTGCCTACTTACACCCACCCCTAAGGATGGATCAACAATTCATTCACCAATAAGATGAGATTCACTATCAATTTGACAATATCAATTGTAAGATTACTTACTACTAGAGTTTCAACAAACCCTAGATTTTTTCCCCTTTGAAGAGATGTGGAAATTGATCAATCAATATTCACCACAATAACCAAACGGACCCTTAACAAAGAACCCTTCTTCTTCCTCTTCAAGATTAACCCAAAAACTCACCAAAGAAATGGTGGATGAACACTACTTTCTTCACTCACTCTCACTGCCTTTCTTTCTTCTCTATTCACAACCAAGAGAAGATAAACTCATGAGAAGAAAAACACTTCTCCTGATGCCTTTTGTTTTAACCTAACATAGGCAACCACTAGTTAACTCCCCCCATTTGATAAGGGGAACCTTGCTAGACCATAAGGAGAAACCCGGCCCAACAAAGCCTCGCACAAATTTGCAGAGGAGTTTCTTTGTCATCGTTTCATCCATTAATAATGAAGGTTTATGCTTCCAAATTATCTTCACATAATACAATTGGTTCATTTGCACTAACACGTGCAACAAATTGGAATTTTTCGTTGTCCTACTCGTACCTAAAATTGATCTTATTTCTTCTTTCGTATTTTTTTGTAGGTGACCAATGTCACCTTTGCGAACATCTTGATATAACTTGACGTTCATTTCCCCTTTTATAACTTCTGGCAGAAAATACTTGGAAGGGAGTGAACAAGAAGAAGAAGAAAAAGAAGAAGAAACAATATAAGAGTTGGAATTGATAAAACATTGTGATACAGAATCCCAAAAGCATGTAAAAGAAGAAGAAGCCATTTGTTTAAACAATGAATGGAAGTTTCAATATGTTCAGAACTATTCTCAGTCTGAACTAGTTTCTAAAGTGTTTGAATATTAGGGTAACTTCTGTACGGGGTTCGCAGTCAACACCCTCCTACTAGCTAATATAGGTATCATGTATTACTAGTTTCTTAAATTCAAAGGTCCGAAGCTTTTGAAAAATTAATCAATCAATCAATATGTATAGTACATTGTACTGGTTAATAATAATGAGAGATGTGTGGGTGGGTAAACTTCCTATCGATCTATTAGATTCTATTTTTTTTTTCGACAGCATTTAGTATTATTAATTATCTGATTTATCTTTTCCATCTATAATTATCTAATCTATTCTAAGAACTAAGAACATAAATAGACCAATATTTTTGGAGCGTCATTCATTTTATCTCATTATGCTACTACTTTTATGTATAAAAGATTCTATTATTATTCATACGAACTTCTTACTTCTTAGTGTACATACTACACAAGTACAAGCACGACTTCTTTCCATCTAAAATGGAAAAACATGTTTTTTCGAAACAAAAAAATTCATTCCATGAATGCCGAGAGAGCACAAGGAAAACACGAAGTACAATTAATAATCACAATAATCACAAAATGGAAAAACAGGTTACATTCTAACAATTTAGTATAATCGAGATCAATTGTTCATCAGAGTATATCAGAAAATTAACTTAGCTACTCGAATTTATTCTAGGGGAATCCAAATTCATATGATAAAATCTAATTAGAAGATGAAGGTGAACACTCGCCGAATTCTGATAAGGCACGAATAAATAGCGCATAATTCGGGATCTCTATATAATACGTGTACCATATACGAAGTCTGAATTATTCAGTCGTATAAATCAGATTCGGTCAGTTCAGATATGCTCGTGAATAATTCGTTGAATTAGTAACTAGGATCCAGAATTGTGACCTAACTAATAACTAGGGATGAACATATCAATCACCAAACTGCACAATAGGTGAGAAAAAACAACAACAAAAGCAATTGTTTGTTGATGATCTCAGTAAGAAAGATCTTCTTCAACCTATAGCACCACAAAGAGGGAGTGTGCCTACTAGAACCTATTTACTACAAGAGTCCAGTTGTAATACAATTTTTGATAGGTGATACCTCTAAAAGACACATTCTTAGAGTTCCAGTAAAGCAACGAAGACTTGATCTTCCGTATACAATTGTCTTGCAAATATTTGTTATCTTGAAAGATGCAGGAGTTTCTTTGTTTTCACTCACCACAGATCGACAAAAGAAAAAGGTAAAAGTTCCTATAATAACGAACCTTTCTCAGTAATCTCTTGCATCCAATAGCCTATGAAAAGGTCAGTGATATTATAGTTTGATACCCTGTCCCGCGATAGTTCATTCATGAAAAACATCCAAACCGTATTGATAACAGAACAATGCATAAAAAGATGATTGATAGTTTCAACTTGTTTTTTTTTGTAAAAAACACATGTATTTACCAAAACCCATCCCCTTTTCGAAATATTTTCTTGTGTCAGGATGGCCCCATATATGATAGATGAGCCATACAAAAAAAACAAAATTTTGAAGGACCCTTGTATTCCAAACTTTGGAATAAGGGAAAGCAATACCTGATCTTTGTCAGATCGACGGAGATCAGTTAAGTTTCCAAGAATAAAAAGATCTTGTGTAATTTAGGTAATTTTCTAGACAAGTCAAATATCTAGCTAATTTCCTAGTATTCATATTCTAATTAATTAGGATATATATTATAGACAATAATATAATATCCTATACTAATTATTCATACTCTATAAATAAAGAGTCATAATGTAATTGTAAATCATCTCAGAATGTTCTGATGATCAATATTATTATTCACCCTACGGGGTTGCTTGTGGACGTAGGTCGAGTTGATCGAACCACGTTAAACATCGTCTCCATTATTGTTTTGGTATGTAGATAATGCATGGTAGTTTGTCTCCATAAAATTTTCAAGAACAACAGTCAACTAGGCAGGGTACTCTGCGACGACTAACATCAATTAGCAAGGTAAGTGATTGCATTTACAGACTATTAGCAAAGGTACCACGCACACTTAATGCCTAATTTCACAGTTGTATCATTTTATTAATTGCTTAACTTTCATTCAGTTGGATCCCTAGCTACACCATTAGCAAGGTAAGTGATTTCATTGAGTTTCGTAATGTTAAACGACTCACTTGAACGGTTGAACCCCATTTCCTTTGTGTATACACCTTAGCGAACATCTGAGAATTCGATGGAAGGTTTGGAGATGGCATTCGCTCAAGAAACTCAATCCTAGTCTTGTTATGAATAGATTTGAAATGGTGATCTAGAAAATCTTCTTCTTAGCCATTTTTTCTTGTAAATCTATCTTATTCGTTTAACCATATACTGTGGCCATTTAATGAAACAAATAACCAGATGTAGCGTCTTATGTCTTTCTTGATAAAATGTTGTCATTATGTGACCTTCTGTAGGAGCATCTACTGGTTTATAGTACCCTGCTCTTGTAGTTTCCTTTGGTCAAGAGGTACTATTTACTCCTCGCTTCCATTAAACACAACTAGGAAAACGCATTTCTTTGAACTTACTTTGAACTCTTAACATGTTTACACTAACATTTTTACACTACTTTGTGTGGCCTTGCAATGTACTATGTGCATGACTAACTTGTTGCATGTATTAAATGCTGCACCCTTCTTTTTCTTTCCAAACGCACCACCACCGTACTGCTAAGTTCCTACCGGCAAATTGAGCCCATTCTAAATCTTCCCTTCTTTATTTAAGCCCATTCTAAATTAAGGAAGGTGCTACTCGATAGTATAAATATACGTGTTGTGAGCATCTCTTCTCCACGACAAAAAAACAAAAAAAAAAAACAAAAAAACCCTAAAATCATAGTTTCATTCTTCTCGTTCATCAAGCATGAATAAAGAAGAAGAAGAAGAAGAATATCCTCTCGAACTACCACCTGAGATATTGTACGAGATCTGCTCTCATCTTCCAACATTACAACCTGTGTACAAATTCAGGTGTGTATCTAAGTTATGGAATTCTCTATTATCCGACGACTCATCTTACATGAAGAAAATATTTAACAGTGTCCCATGGATCTTCATGTATGATCCTTCTGGCGTGCAAGTCCAACTCTATCTAGAACAATGCCGAAAGTTTATAAATCGCCATGATGGTTTATCCTTTAGATTCCTCTTAGATACGGATCCATTCAAAGCACAAAAGCTTGAAAAAGTATGTCTCATAAGTTCATGTAGTAATGGTTTAGTACTTTATTCAGCAGAGAAGCGAGATCGTTATTCATTTGAGCTGCATGATACTAGGTTATACTACGTATGCAATCCCCTAACCAAACAATGGGTCTCCCTCCCTCCTCGACCGCAAAGTAATGATGGTTTTGAGAAATTTTACTACTGCACTGAATTGTTACATGATGCCTCACTTAGTCATTGTAACTACAAGGTGGTTCATATCGATATTGACCATGTTCCTCATATGCGCAATAACGACATCAACTTCCACATCTTTTCTTCCGACACCGGTACATGGAAAACGTCTCAAGTCCCAATTCCTGATTCAGCATGGCGTGGTTTTTCTGAAATGGTAATTCGTCATGGTGTCTTGTATTGGACGTCTCAATTAGGTAAAATGAGTCACAAGATCCTCATAGCTTGTAGTCTAGAAAACATAGAATCTGGCAGTGACCAATGCAGGTCAATCGCTCTTCCTAAACGGGGTGTAGTAGCTTTTTTTTGGGAGTCGAAGGGTCCAT
Organism: Papaver armeniacum; assembly: GCA_023531295.1. Taxonomy (NCBI): domain Eukaryota; kingdom Viridiplantae; phylum Streptophyta; class Magnoliopsida; order Ranunculales; family Papaveraceae; genus Papaver; species Papaver armeniacum. Next base: position 88,890 of record JAJJWW010008288.1, on the reverse strand, counting down.
CTACTATGGTATTATCTATAATAAATACGATTACAATTCCATTTCCGAAGATGAACAGACATATCATAAAGCATTTCTCGATGTGTGGCTGATTGAGGATGATGATTACACTAATGGAGGATTGAACTGGCAAATAGTGCACAATAGTATTGAAATTAAGGGTTACAGATCATCCCTCTTCCTCGAGGCCATGTATATCAATCCGATGGATCGAAATGTTATCATCATGGTTGACCGGGGCTGCTTTGTCTTGCTTACAACATCGAACTCTAACATATCAAGTTCTACGTGGTTGCCCTATTCCAACAAAAATCGAAGATCACGAGTTACGACCAATTCGATCACACCCAAGCCAACAAAGTGATTCCTTTATTGGATGTAGATAAGACGGTAAACTCAACCATTGTGATCACACCCAAGCCAACAAATGATTCCTTTGTTGGTCAGATAAGACCGTAAACTCGGATAAGACGGTAAGCTCAACCAATGCAGCCTCAAAACAAATTTTGCGAAAGTCCATGTCAAGAAGGTAGCCAAGGTTGCTACTGATGATAGAAATAGAGATCAGATCATAGATGGTAATAGATTTAGGTTCCTAGGCATGTATGCGGATATCTGATCTGCATGACACTCAAAGACAACAATAATTCCATCTCCAGATACGTTTTATGATATACATCACTATTGAGTTTCGTTTCATTTTTTTTGTCTTTTTTTATTAAGCCTTAAGCGAAAATGCTATGTGAAGAGCTTTGTGACAGCTGATTGACCGCAAAATTGATGTGGCATACAACGTGGCTATCCAATGTCATCTTTCCTTTTTGCCACGTCGTCATAGAAATAAAAGAAAAAACTTAATATAATTTCCAATCCAAAATTCAATCAACACAGAAATTTTCCAAGCCTTTCTAGTTTAATTCTTCTTCGCAGCAACACCAGTCGAGATTTTTCATGAAACTTAATACAAGGATTGAGATGGCGTTGTTGATCACCATCATTTATCATCATCCATCAAAATTAAAAAATTGTGTACCCAATTTACAACTCTCTGAGACGAGCTTCTCTTGTTAAATGCGAATTTTAGTTATAACAGAGGTAAAAAAAAATCCTCTCTTTTTCAATAAAAAAGAAAAAAACCGAGGTAAAAAGAAACTATGAGAAATCTGTTTAAACGTTTGTTGGCAAAGGGATTATATGAAATAGATGAAGCCATGAAGGTTCAGAGAATCGATGAGATGTTGCGTGGTAAAGATTGCAGCAGTTGCCTTCATGAGTTTAATAAAATTGCCTTTAGATTGAAAATTATGATCATTTTGTATTGTATTCATATGATATGGTTGCCATATATATGATTGATCAACAGATCAGCAAAAAATCTTCTCATTCAAATGCATCAATCACCATCAAGATTAAATTGACGAATTGGATATCAGTATCGTCATCTTGATTGGCGTTAGAAAAACGATAAACTAAAATGTTAGATATCGAAATTGATTATTAGATTCTTACTTAAAGTGAGAAAACAGATGAAGACCCAGAAAAACGGAAAAGTATATCGAAAAAGTGTATTACCATTGACATGTATTACATGTCAGATAGCCACGTCAAATCAGCTGGTAGGCAGCTGGTCATGTAGCACGGCCTGTAGCGATCGACTGTTACTTTTTTGTCTCGTTGTACTTTTTTGTTGTATTTTCACATATAAGAGCTGCCGGATGTGACTTCACTCTCCATGACTGGACCGTGAAATCTCTTCCCGCTTTGGACTCCCAAGCCACACACAAATTTCATAACGTCGAAATCGAGCTCCTTAAAGTCTCTGTCTTCCATGTTTTTACATGAACAAGCAGTAACTTCAGAAAAGTACGTAAAAACATGTTTTTACTACTAATCTAATCTTTAGCCTGACCGTTAAAAACTTCAATCAGGATTTTTTTTTCCTACCTACCGAACCATTAACTTAAGTAACAAGGTGCACTTGTTGGTTGTAGAAGTATTTGTATCAGTGTCTGCCAGTCTACCTCAAACCACACCTCGTACCATTGTTTTTGTGTAGCTTTAGTGTCGCCAAAATTAATCCCCATGTTTTTGCTATGAGAGAGATGTTTTAATTCCCAATGAATGGTGCTGCCATGGCCTTTAGAAAATGTCCGTCAGTGTGTCTGCAAATCTGGCTCCACTAGTATTGATCCTGTAGGATCATAATATCGTAACGTACAGGGCTCGCGGGGTTAATAAACGACGGTGTCGCGAGGGAGTCGCAGGGAGCTAAAATAAACGACGCGATGAATAACGACACACAAAACAGCAGAAAGACATGGAACCGGGCGAGGGTTAAGAAGTGTCGCGAGAATAAACGTTTGTACATCTGCGACACCTCGCGGAACATTTCCGAAATAAAATGATAGATTAGCTGTCATCCACCGTGTATTACCCTATATAAAGGGCTAAGTGAGTCTGTTGTAAAGGGAGATCTTTTTGGAATTGTTGGGCAAGTCATTAGGAGAGAGAAAGTTTAAGAGTGTTTTACTTGCTAAGTGTAATTCTACTTTTCCTGTGTAGACAACTCATGAAATTAATCAATAAACATTCTCAATTATACAACTTTCAATGGACTAATTAACCAAAATATAGTGAGGGGTGTAGTGTGGGAAAACCTGCTACTACATATGCGCTAGAAACAGGGACGAGCAGTGATTGACGTAGAAATTGGAAAGAATTTGGATTAACAGAGAAGAGATTTGGAAAAGATACTCAAGAATTCATTGAAAAAGAAAGATGGCTAGAAGAAGAAATGTACAAGGGCAACCAACGATTGTAAGAAGAAGTGGGAGACTTGCTGGAGAAAGGAGGAATGAAACAGGAGAATCATCAAGGATGAATATGAGAAATGATGGAGAAGGTCAAAACCAGCCACCAATCTCCCCAGTAGCAAACGCGGCTGTGGATTATGATAGAGTGAGTGTACACACTTGGAGGTCTGATTCTGAAGACGAGAGAGAAGAGGAGCAGCAGCTGGTGAACAATGGACAAGGAGAGCAAGGGATGAATGGAGAAATGAATCCAGGAAACGAAGAAATGGCAGCGTTAGAAAGATTGAGACAAACAATACACGAAGAGAGACGATTAGAAGCAGAGGAGCGAGCAAACTTGACAAGACAAAATCACGAATTGAGGATGGAAAATATGAGATTGCAAAGTAGGAGATCTAGAAGTAGCGTGAGATCAAGTTCTAGATCGAACAGAGAAGAAAGAAGGAGAGTGTTACCAATAGAAAGTACCGAGGAAGAAACACAAAATCCAAACGCAGAGCATGGCGAGAGAAGAGGGGAAATAGAAGATCGTTATATTCCTCAGCCCGAAAATCTTCAAAATGAGCGAAATAGGGAAAATCAAGAAAACATGCAACTCCAAGGGCCGAATGATCCAGCTGCTGAAGGAAGAATAATTCTACACGGGAGAGAAGAATTGAGAAGAAACCGAGAGATCGAGGATGACATTGAGAGACACTACATAGAACAAGCGCGACTAGCTCGCGAGAGAGAAAGAATAAGAGCGGAAATAGAAAATCAAGAGATGGAAGAAGCAATCCGGCAGAATAATCATGACAACCGCGAAAGAAGGAGGGAACAAAATCGTAACAATAGAAATATCAACGAAGAATATGAGAGGGTGCAGATGATGAGAGCGGAGAAGCAACCAAGAAGAGAGAACAACCGATATAATGGCGTGCGAATTAACGAAAGAGACGAAGAAGAGCATCGCGAGGAAAGAAGAGAAGAAAATAATGAGCAGGAAGGTCAAAATAGGCACGAGCGGAGAAGGAGAGAAGCAGAGCTAAAAAGACCGGTAGAAACAAATTCTGAGGCAAATGAACAAATCTTAAGAGAACTAGCTGAAATGAGAGGATTACTGAACAATAGAAGGGAAGGAGGAAGGAGACAACCGGACGGGAAGCCATCGCAGAAGCCGCGAAGAATCCCTTCACGCTAGAAGTACAGATGGGAGGAATACCTCCTAAGTGCAATCTACCTGCATTAACCAACATCTTTGATGGAACAACCTGTGCGATACAACATATTAAGGCTTATATGAGATGTATGTTACAATGGGAGAATCATGATGCCATATTATGCAAATATTTCGCGTCAAGCTTAATAGGAGAAGCACTAAAGTGGTTTGAAGGTTTGCCAAGGAACACAATCACATCATTTAACCATTTACAAGCCACATTCCTGGGAGCATACATAAGTAATAACACTTCGCGACCAGGTATTGAAGATGTATTTGGGTTGAAACAAAGGGTTGGCGAGAGCTTAAGGCAGTTGACAATAAGGTGGAGAACCATGTGTAGCGAAATGGCAGGACGAGTTGAGGAAAGATATCTCATCCTCTCATTTGTGAATGCTCTCTTCGCGACTAACTTGTTATACATTCAAATTTTTAGAGTCAAAAATACAATCACGATGGCGGAACCTGCGAGAGTTACGGGAAGAATATATCGCCCTAGAAGAAAGACGAATGAAATGAATTCTTATCCGGTCGCGAACACAAACTCGAACGCTGCGAACGCAAGCTTGTTACCTCAATTCATAAATACAAAGTGGCGAGCACGTCGCAAGGACAAGCAGCAAGGAGAGCGATGAGGGACAAAGAAGATAGTAGCCATGGGAAGCCACGATCAAGAAGAGTTTGAACGTGAAAGGAACTACTACAACCGTAACAAAGAATAATAAGATTCAGAGGCTAGATCATGTGCAAGAAACTTATGGTGGACGAAGGCAAAATAACCGTGGAGGGCGAGAGAAGTCATAGAACAAAGTATGGGAACAGATTAAGATGCCTCCACGGAATGCTAGCGTTGAAAAGATATGGGAAGCTATACTTGTGATGGAAAATGTACCAGCACCTTGGAATGTTGGAATGGAACCACCGCCAGGCGATAGAAGTCATGAGTTTTGTTCTTACCATCGCTTCCATGGGCATCAAACAAACGATTGCAGAAACATAAAGAGAATTATTCTCAGGATGATTGATCAGGGGAAGCTGAATCACTTTCTAAAGGGAGAAGAAACAGGTCAGACATTACCACCACCACCAGAGATGCAGAGAACAGTGTCAGCGAAAGGAAAGGAAACATTTGTGATAGAAGTAGGAACAAAAGCCAAGAATTTGAACTGCAACTCTATTGTCCACTCCTATCGCACCATCGAAGATTTCCATGACAACGTACTCAGTAGAGTCTTTGCGAGAGATGCTAATGATAAAGAAATAATGAGTCTGGCGAGAACGACGCAGTTAGAAAAGTGGCAGTTGAAGACTATTTCTTTCTCTGCAGATGAAGTACCAAAAGGAAGAGAAACACACGATAGCCCGTTGGTTGTGAAACTAGAGATTAACCCGAAACCAGTCGATGGGGAAGATGATGAGGCAGAAGCTTGTTGGGCGATCAACCGAATTCTAATCGACACTGGAAGTTCGGTGAATATTCTCTTCTACCATACTTACAAGACGATGGGCGGAAAAGATGAGGATTTGATCCCCTCGACATACAAGATATATGGCTTTAATGGCACCGCAAACAAGCCAAAGGGAGAGGTTCACATGAGAATACCTCTACAAGGATTATCAACTGATGTTCTATTCTGCGTGGTTGATGTGGAATCCCCGTATAATGCACTAATTGGGAGGCCATGGCTTCATGAAATTTTGGGGATCGCCTCAACATACCATCAATGCATAAAATTTCCACACCCAAGCGGTATTGGTATCATACAGGGAGACTGGAAGGAGTCGCAACAGTGTCATGAGGTCGATATAGAAAGCTGCGAAGAAAGAAATGCCAAAAGAAAAGGTTGGAAGCAACATGTGAGAAATGAACAGAGAAAGGAAAAACTGATGGTAGATGCTATAGAAGTGAGGACTGAAAAAACCCCGCGAGGCGAATGCTTAGAGACAGACCAATATTATAACAATGAAGAAGCAAAAGATATGAGGAACAAAAGGCATAAGAAGTGAATAATCAATAACAGCAGGATGCAAAGTAACAGTTGAAGTAATGATGTGCGAGAATCTCGCAGCCAAGAGTAAAATGAGAATATGATTAAGAAAGAAAAGTGAAATACAACAAGTGAAACAGAACTGTGCGAATAATTCGCAGACAAATATCAGCAAATAATGAAACATGAATGATTGAATGATTTAACAAATATAAATGCGCAAATGAATGGGACGAACCTTTATGGCGTACACCCTAGTTCGCGAATAACATTTCGTAAGAGGCAAATGTAAGACCTAAAGTGCGTCATATAAGGGGGTATCTCTCGCCGTGGTTCAGGGGGAAGGTTACACCGCTCCCGAAGCTGAACCATGAAAATTTGGGGCCCATGAAAGCCTATCCTAAGAGGTACCTTGGATTCCCAACTATATATGTAGGTTATACCCTGGTTGGGCGACCGAGGGTCTCTTCCTAGGAGTCAGTGTATGCTCAAGGCGCCGAGGTACACGGTTGAGCCAGAGTGCCCGGGATGGATGAACCTACCCTGGCCATTCTTGGCAAGTCTTGGCATGCGTTGCACTCGCCCGAAGAAAACTCCACTTAGGGTGCAGTCTCGTAACCATAAACCCTATAGGTATAAGGGATAAGAGACTGCGAAAACAACTGGTTGTTGTTAAGACCGGATGGGAGGAGCTAGTCTTGTATGGCCGATGTTTCGCCTCCTTGAAGGGGCAACCGGGGAGATGATAAGGGCGGTGCTCTCCATTAGGGGGGGTGCCAAAACAGACGCAAATGTCATGAGGCTTTGTTTTCGCAAGGAGACTTAGGCTTGTCATATTTGTGCAATGATCCTGCAGAGGCAATAATACTAATGCGAGGGTAAGGCGAGATCAATGGGTCTTTGCACGAAAGTGTACGGACGTCCTGCGATTTCGTCGCAAGACGGCAATGTCATGGGACTTTATATTCGCAAGGATATCTAGGCCTGTCATATTGTTGCAACCAAAACATCCTGCAGAGGCAAAAATACTTGAAAAATGATAAGGCAAGATCAATGGGTCTTTACATACAAGTGTAAAGACGTCCTGCGATTTTGTCGCAATGAACGGTGGCAGGGGAGGACCTCTAATTAGGGAGGTCTGACTTGGAAGACCACACAAAATGATAAGGCAAGGTCAATGGGCCTTTGCATGAAAGTGTAGAGGCGGCCTGCGACCTTGTCGCAGCAAAAAGAGATAGAATTCTCAATTCATAAAGATATCTGCGACCTCGTCGCGGCTATACATTTCAATAACACTAAAATTATTATCCAACAAAATACATGAGGATAACTAACTTCTTCCATCAGAAGATAAATACCAGAGGCAAGTATGGGAATGGAAAAGATGGAATATTGTTATTCATCTTCCGATGAAAGAGTTATACATCAATAAAGATAGCCAATTATATTACAAGGAAGAATTGCCAAAAAAGGGGAGTGAAGGTTGAATTCAGGGGGGAAAAATCCAAGAAGCACACTACAATAAAGATACGAAATATACGATATTACGACAAAGCAAATAAAGAAACAAAAAGAGTTATCTCTGGGGTGATTTTTCTCCTTCATCTGATTTTCCAGTTTTATTATTCTCATCGCCAGAATTTTCTTCTTCGCCAGCTTCGCTATCAGAAACATCGAGACAGGTAGATTCTCAGGAACCTTTTCAAGAAGCCAGGGATATGTATGCGGAGGGATGTTCTGGTGTTTACAAACATACTCCATGGCTCCATTGCGAAAACGAACGGCATCATTATTAAAGTTTTTCACTGTCGTTTCAAATTGTTCCTTCAACTTGGAATACTTGTTATTACGGAGGGAGAGACTCTTCATGAGCCGTTGTTTTTCGATTCAAGTTCTTCAATTCTCGCCGGAAAATTCTGGCGAGTTGTTCTTTCTCGATTCAAGCTCTCTAATTCTAACCTTGAAGCCTCTTCTCATATTCTCGCAAATAAGTAACAACAAGTTAATAATTTACAAGCAATACTACTGTACGAAGTAAGAAGTAGTAAGGTGTAATAAATAACCTTCTCTATCGGATATCATATCTTTAATCAAGGAAGTATGCTCGGCGTGAAGACTAACATCAACACCTAAGTTATTCCCGGCATTATCTAAAACTTTCGCAGCCCAGTGCGAATTCATCGTCACTATTTATAACAAGGAGGGAACGAATTTGATTTTCTCGCTCACTAAGCAAGGAATTCCGGCGAAGCAATTCATCCCGTTCAATTTGTAGTTCAAGGAGAGATTTTTGAAATGTTGCTAATGCATGTGCACCATTGTTAGCAATGCGATCTTTATCATCTATAAGGTCACTAATTTTCTTCCTCAAAATTTTGATTTCTTTATTGGACTCGAGAAACATTCGTTTAAATTGGTTGGCAGCACTTAAACCAGATCTATGTTCAATTTCTAAAAGACGATATTTGGTCTAAAGTTCATTTAATGAAAGGGAGTTAATTTTGTTTGATGAACTACTTAAAGAGTTGTTGAGGTGAGCGAGAAGAAGGTTATTATCCATAGGATCGGGAAATGTATGGAGAAGAATAGCCTCATCGGAGAGATTATATACATCTCATGAAAGTAATAAGTTAGGTAGCAATAGGCGACCGATTAAATAAAAAATAGTAAAAGGAGGTAAAATTTTATACCATAAAGTTGCTGATTAGCGTTTTGAAGAGTGGACACCTTATCCCTTTGGGAGTCAAGTTCGGTATTTAACTTTTGAATCGTCTCGTCTTTATTGCGAGATAACGCAGCTTCAGTCTCCAATTCTCGAATCTTCTTGCTCAATTGCGAATTCTTCTTCTCAAGATTGTTGCGTCTTCTCTCAAGGTCTGAGGCAACTACAAAGGAAGTTCTTCCAACCTATAAAAGAAGATAGAAAAATCATTAAAACATATATATATACTTAAACAATTTAAAGATAGCAGGGAAGTATGACTGTACACATACCAGAGATCCAAGTGCATTCAAAAGGTCAGGAGACACAACTCTAGAGACTCCATTGAATGAATTATTGCCTTCCAGTAAAGCAGCATTACACACGTTCGCGAGAGCCCCGCAAAGAGAAGCTAGGGGAGCATCTCCCATTCCTTGGAAACATGATGAGAAGATGTTGGATAACTGATCCATGGAAGAACTGGTCAATGGAATCTTCTTGGCGAGAGAGGAATTTGATTCATGGTTATCCTCGTCAGGAGATTCAGAGCTTGAGCTAAGGCGAGAAGAGGATTGGACCTTTCGCTTCTTAGTTAAGGGGGCAGAGGATTTACCCTGGCGAGCGACAGTTTTACCCTTACTTTTAATCTTCGCAAAGAATAGTTTCTTCAACTCCAACCTTCGCATACGCATAAAGATAAGAAACAGAGGCAACAATATTGTTTTAAATAAGAAGAAAAGAAGTGATTCTTACTTCACTCGTAAGCGATCGGAGCATTATCAGAGTATCCTCCGACGGATCCTTTTTGTAGCTTCTTCTCAACCTGGCTATCTGAGAGATTTCACAAACTCAGCAATTATAGAAAGAAAGTTACGAAAGCCAAAATTGAAGTCGGAAACATACCTCTTTCTTCTTCTCGTGGCCATTTGAATTCCCAAGGATGATACCTGCGAGATTCGCAGGAAGAACGTCTTGGGCCCGCGATATAAGGACCATTTAAAATCAAGGGTACAACCCACCATTTCTCATCTTTGGAGTGGCGAGGAGTAGTATTATTACCCGGTGCCAATCAATATCCCGCATGAGCAATTTATCCTCGAGACATTATCCTTTTTCTTCAGCGAACGCCCCAAATGAGATTTCGTATTCACCATAGTTATCACCGAGTAATTTTCAAAAAGTTTTCCACAAGATATTTCTCAACAACTATTTCCAAGTCTGCGAATTTGGGATTTCTCGACGAGTTAGAGTATAAAGATCCTTTGCCTGCACCGCGGTTCGCGAACTCAAGCATCAAAGCGAATACAATCGCCACTTAATTGATAAATAGCCCGAGAGAATTTTTCATGGGCCAAAATTTCATAAAATAAAGGCAACTCAGGATTGTACAAGGGAATAGGAAGTCCCGCGAGAAGCTGACCTAGCGAGACTATAATCTTTTGATCATCACATTGATGATCAGAGAAAAGCTTTGCAGAAAGAATAGATGAAGGTTCTTGATCAGGAATGGTCGATAGAGTGAAACCCTTCTCGAGCAACTTCTGTTGAACTTCATCAAAAGAAACCTTGTATGCACGACTAATGGCAGCCATTATTAGTATGGGAATGGATGGGAGGTTAAAGATTAAGATCGATGCTAGAAAAGACGAAGAGAAGATTTGCAGTAGCAGGAGCGCAAAATGCGGAAGGAGAAAATCAAAGAAGTTGCAGAGAGAAACTAAAGAATGAAAAGGAGGGGAAAAGAAAACTATATATAGGAAAAAAGATCCTCGAGAAAAACGAGGTCATTTAATGCGAGAAGAGACATGAACGGTCAAGAATAAACGGTTGGAAGAGACGTGTCGAAAAACGGCTTTAATGATTAAAAACTGTGTACGGAGCTGAAACAGGTAAAGATAAGCAGTCGCAGCGAATAAAAAGCATCGCTCTCATGATATTCTTCCCTTCGCAAGAAAAGTATGAGGAGAGACAGGAGACGCAAAACTTCGGAACATCGCAGAAGAATAGAGGCAAGTACGTACTTTTCAAGTACAGTATTCTTCTGCTCGTTCCTTCATCAGCGAAGACCAAAGATTATTACAACAATGATTTTTCCTTAAAAATCGCTCTTCAAGCAATATTCAAGGAAAAAGAGGCAAGATGTAGGATCATAATATCGTAACGTACAGGGCTCGCGGGGTTAATAAACGACGGTGTCGCGAGGGAGTCGCAGGGAGCTAAAATAAACGACGCGATGAATAACGACACACAAAACAGCAGAAAGACATGGAACCGGGCGAGGGTTAAGAAGTGTCGCGAGAATAAACGTTTGTACATCTGCGACACCTCGCGGAACATTTCCGAAATAAAAGGATAGATTAGCTGTCATCCACCGTGTATTACCCTATATAAAGGGCTAAGTGAGTCTGTTGTAAAGGGAGATCTTTTTGGAATTGTTGGGCAAGTCATTAGGAGAGAGAAAGTTTAAGAGTGTTTTACTTGCTAAGTGTAATTCTACTTTTCCTGTGTAGACAACTCATGAAATTAATCAATAAACATTCTCAATTATACAACTTTCAATGGACTAATTAACCAAAATATAGTGAGGGGTGTAGTGTGGGAAAACCTGCTACTACAGATCCAGTACGTCTATGGTGTTTCCCAGCTAATGAATATAGTTGTCAGAGTGTGTCCTCTATGCTGGTGTTGTTAAGTTGGTGGGAAGTTTGGTATATATGGTATTAGGTGTTGTTGTGCCCATTGGAAACCAAATGTGCCTCATAGCAAAATTAAGCAGCGTTTTGGTATTTTTCTCGTACTTTCAAGGTGAGCGCAGTTCTTGGATGGTGGATGTTGTGGGGAAACTAGGAAATGCCATACCAGTGTCGAGCATGAACACTCAAAAAGATCTATAATTTTTACGAAACTTTGGTTCAAACAAGGCAAAGGCTAGTGACTTTCCCCAAGAAAAGTCTGGGGGCGATTTAGCTTATTTCAATAATTCAGTGTATGGTTATCCATTCTTTACCTGCTGTTATGTTGTGTTTCCATGGAGCCGATTTTTAATAATTGAAGCTGCCAATGTTTTGTAAATGGCTATCGGTTACACATTAGTCATTTTGTTACTCTCATTTTTAATAATTGATGCTGCCAATGTTTTGTAACTGGCTATCGGTTACACATTAGTCATTTTGTTATTCTCAGTTTTTTCTCACCCATTATGCCTTCACATTGTGTATGTAAAATGAAACAAGTACTAACATTTTACAAATGAAGCAGCAACATAATTTTATTTAATCATTTTTGGGCAAAAACATCTTACAAATCACCAAGTACTACACAACATATCAAAATTTCCAAGCCATAAAACAACAGTAACTAGCTAACAAATTTCATCACCCCATCATCCAAGAAAATGGGTTATTAGAGTTGGATCGAAAGGAGAGTCTACTAATAGAAAAGTACATTTGTAGTAATTATATGTGATAATTAATTATTTGGGGTTGTTACAAAAGCTGGGTATGATCTAATCCTTAGCGAGGTTCAAGACTTTGTCCTGTTATGGATGGCACTTGTTGAAGTGTGGAGATAATTGAAAATGGGTATTTGATTAGCAGTAGTCAGTAAAAAAAATTGAAACCCAAGGGCCTAGGGACGTTAAACACAAGTCTTTCCTTATTTAACTTTGTAGATACACAAATTTTGATCTCCATTAAATCAAGACTAACAATAGTGGAAAATGGGCTATCTGGGACATAATGAAACGACACTGAGTACATATCGCGATCTAACAACGTCTGGAACGTGTCGTTGACTAAAATCAAAGTGTCGTTGTACGAGGACTTTTGTTGACTTAAACAACGATGCTCCCTTCTTAGTTGCTGACTAAAGTCAACAAGTCGTGTTGTCGGGACTTTAGTTGACTTCCGTAACGACGTCCGAATATTATAGTTTCTATAATATGTATATTTTATTGTACGGCTAGGATATCAACTATTCTAATTTATGGATGGCTAGAGATGAAGCATCTCATGGAACCTTATCTATACCAAACTAGCAGAGAGAAACCATTTTCTTTTTCTCTCCGCCTCTCTCACTTTTCTTTCTCTATTTCTTCTTCACCAACTTATCAAATCCCCTTCTTCCTCATCAGATCCATGGTCGATCGATTTTCCACTTTGATTTTGTTTATAGGGTTTTTCTCTCTCTTTTTTTTTTCCCTCATCCGTTTGCTCTTCTTCTTAGTTCCTCTGTACAAGTCAAACAAATCTAGGGTTTTAGTTGTGAAGAAGAAGAAGAATATGAGTTACGTTAATATATGGAATTATCATCCTACGATTATGGTCCTGGATATCGTAGTTGGTAAGAATCAGTGACAACCCCTAATTTCTTACTCTTTTTTATGATTTTTTTTTCTCTGTAATTTATTTTTATTCGATCTCTGAAATATTTTGTGTGTTTTTGTTTTGGGTGATTCAGGCCTTGGAAGGGATAGTGATGCCGGTAATGACTCTAATGAGTCAAGGGTCTTGAGGTGAATTCCTGAGGTGCGGTTAATTAGTCGAATTTGATTTTTTCTCTACTTATCTTTCTGGATTCTTGTTTCACATGAATTTTTGGTTTTTTTTCTATTGATTGTAGGAAGGTGGTTGGTCTAATTGTGTATAAGTTTTCTGTTCTGCAGTTTGGCCTCGTTTGTTAAGGGAATCAATCTTAAATAAGAGACCAACAGAACTGCACAATAAGTGTTCAAGAAAAAGCCTGAAAGAAAAGAAAAGGGGTTGATTTGTTGTTTGGTAGCATTTGTAGATTAGGCCTCACTCCAATATCCTAATGTTTTTAATATAATGCTTTTTGTTTGATATCTGATTGGTTCAGGGTTTTGTAATCGGGTGATTGTTGGTTTCAATCTGGATCTAGTTATTTGGATTTTGATCTTTGTGGCCGCTTCTTCTTTAGATTTGTTGGATTTCGTTGTATCTCTGTCTTTGGGCATGAACTTAAACTAGTCATAAATGATTGTGCTTTGAAATAGTGTTCGATACTGATTCGGTTTTATATTCTTTGTCAACTTCTTTTGGGTAGCCACGTTTAAACCGAATACCAACATTCTGTGCGTGTTTCGAAATCACATGTAAACTTTAGGTTGCGCACATTGAAAGCCTTTGTTTTGTTACTGACCATACTAATATCTTCTGTTTTGAGTTTCTCAGGTTCAAGTTAATTTTAATAACGTTAAATCATGCCTAACACATTTATATTGATGTTTTTTTTTCTTCTAGTTGTTGCTATATAACCTTAGCTCATAAGCTTCAACCCATTACCTTTATTGAAAAGATTGATAGCTTTTTGGGGTAGCTTCATGCAACTAACTGCAAATCTTTGAAACAGAGTTCCATGGCTGCGAGACAATGACTTAATAGCTAACAAAGTCTGATGCTTATGAATTGTAGCTCAAGTTGCTGCCATATAAGCAGCCATAAGCTAAAATTCATCTCCTGAAATTCCGAAGCTTTGCATCACTGAGGAAGGAGTCACAAATACTACTTGAAAATGTATATGATTCGATGTAGTTGAGAAAAAAAATTATTTCTGGGTTTTCTTGGAACTTGATGAGTTTTCTCGGTGGGTTTCCTCCTTTTTTTTGTTAGCAAAAAGTGGTTTGAGAAACTAAGATGGGTTTTGCGGGAAGATATTGATATACATTGTTTATTATAAATTTGTTACAGAATAGGAGGAATCTGAGTGTGCAATGCTAGTGAAGGATTTGATGGTGGTTCTTCCTCCTCAATCAATTTCTGATTTGAAATCCAAACTCATTTTCAGGTGAAAATTCACTAAACCCAGATTTCCTTTTCCATTTTTTTACCCAAATGCTAAGAGGATTTTGTGTAATTTGAAGTATTTTTTTTATGTGGGTTTCCTCTTATTGTTGTTGGAAAAAATGGGTTTGCGAGAGATATTGGTATGTTTCAAATCATTGTTTTTGTGAAATTTTTGCAGAATAGGAGGAATGTGAGACTTGATGGTGGTTCTTCCTTCTCCCCCTTAATTATTCAATTCAGATTTGAAATCCTGACCCATAATTTGAGTTCCATGGGGTTAAACAACAAAGATAAAGAAGGTAGGTCTTTGTTCTGATTATTGTGGTCGAAGAACTCAGAAATGCAAACTCAATGTTTGAGTTGTAAATTGCTATAATTTAAAAGGAGTATGTCCAAGTAGAGTGGAAGTAGGTGTTGAGTAGATACTCTAGAGATTTCCTCGTGCCCCCACAAAGAGAAGAAGCATAAGGCGGGCATCAAGGATTCTCAACCATGGCAGGCCAGAAAATTGCGTAGTTATATGGTTCTTGATTAGCAAATGTAAGTATGTTTTTGCTTTTTATAGAAAGTGGTTTAATTCAAGGATTATTGTAATTTTAGTTCTTCAGGATCTGCTTATATCCTGAAAATATATCACTACTTCTGCCATCCCTATTGCTCAGAGCTCTTGTTGATACTAAAGTCCTCCGCCTAGTATTTTTTGCTGACTTTTGTTTCCAACATTGCTGCTACCAACTATGACCAAAGCATCATCCCCGAGTGTTCCAGCTTCAATGTGTTTCTCTCACCATTTTTTATATAAAAATTATTAGCCTACAGATAAACCAGTTAGGTTCCGTTGGCTTGCAAAGAGAGTCTTGTGTATAAGAAAAGTGAGGTAAGTCTACTGATTTTTTTTTAATAATGAACCTGATACATTGAATCCCAAGGTTTGACACTCAGTCATTGCATTACAGGTATTTCTGGATATTGTGGCAACTGTGAATCTTCTTATGTCCTCGGAAGTAATGGAATGTGTAGCTTCCCTATCAATTATTGTATAAGAAACTATCTATTCTTGTCCACTGATTCATGAATAACACTTCTGTCATTATGGGTACTGTCGGTACGTGCAGTAGCAATTATTGGTAGAGGTGAATACCTTGTCCTTGACCAGTTGAGTTTAAAGTTCTGCAATTTACGTGTATTGTATATACTCTCGCTATGTTTACTAATGCCAGATAGTTTCTATTGCAGAAAATGATAGTGGGAGAAGACGCTTGGACGCTGTGGAGCACCAAGTGACAACAGTCTACAGAAATGAAGAAATCTCTGTGGACAAAGGTAAGTTTTGTTCCTAAAAGACCCTCTTCATCTATACCTAGAGCCTTATGTAAACTTACTATTGAGAATTAATCATGTTATTAGTCAGTGTAACCTAACGTTAAAATAATACCTACTTTTAGTAGTTTCTTGATGATCATTGTTTGCATGTGTCCTTATATGCCACTACTGACTTCATTGAACCCTGATATATCTTGCACATTGTTTATCAAGTCCGTTATATTGACCTGGCCATATTGCAGACGCACCATTTCCAACAAATATATACTTCGTTTAATAATTTTACATTCAGCTTTATTAAGGTTGATTCTGCATTGATGTTAATTGCCAAGTTATGACCTCTTTGCAGTTAAACTTTTAATGTCCAAACTTACTTTTGTACAGGTACTGGCAAGTTCTAAATTGGGCATGTCATTTCATTTTTTTGCTAGTTTTGGCTGCAGTTTGTGTTTATTGGGTTGGTCTGCACTGACTGTTAGAAAGCATCATCCTTTTAGAACTTATAATGGTGTGAATTCAATATTTGACTAGATTTCTTTTGGTGTATTTGAGTATATGTAAACTTAGCATATAAGGTCCGACTTAATCTTCTTCTGAATGTAGTTTGATACCTTCATGGATGTCGGTACTCTGTTCCCGATGGTCTCATGAGGCTAACTGATGTCATGGTTGATGGTAAGATCATTGTTCCTACTGTATGTAGAAATGGTTGAAAGGGTTGTGCGTCTACAGTTCTGCTCTCACGCAAGATAGTGCCAAGATCC
The DNA here is from genome assembly GCA_023531295.1 of Papaver armeniacum. NCBI lineage: Eukaryota > Viridiplantae > Streptophyta > Magnoliopsida > Ranunculales > Papaveraceae > Papaver > Papaver armeniacum. The sequence continues at coordinate 72,299 of JAJJWW010008288.1, read as the reverse complement.
TAATGACCGAAATTGTTGTTGAAATTCTCAGGACTTGTATCACTTAATAAATCTTAATAATTATAAGTCTTTTTCTAATGATTTTGGATTATATTTATGAGTACAGTTCAATGTAATCGATCTGTCATTTGGTATTAGATCTGTCATTTGGTATTAGACGAATCAGGTTTTATATGGAATTTGAATTTGAGAATTTGAATTTCACTTGAATATGAGAACTTGAGTAATTTCATTTGAATTTGAATTGTCATTTAAATTTCAGTTTAATTTGAGTTTCATTTTAGTACAATTTGAATTTGAATCAGATTTATTTCATCCCAGTCATAATAACTGAGTCACTTAGCTTGTATCCGACTAATTTTTTTATATTAAAAAATTAAATCTACGACGATATCCAGATGTCGTGAGTAGCGGCATTCAGAAAGCATCGTAATTCAGGGGCATTCGGAAAGTGTCGTTCCAGAAAAAGACACTGAATCTACGACACTTTCAGCAGCACTCAGAAAGTGTCGTTTAACTCGTTAAAACGACACTTTCTGACTATCTTAAATCGTCTGTTTTCCACTAGTGTAATTAAGAAGTCGTTAGTTTCAGCAGTGACTTTGTTTAGGAAATTCATTTCACTGATAATTCATTTACCTGCTGTAATATCGTGTGACAAACCATAGAGCCGAATTTGGATCAACAGATGCTGCCAATGTTTTGTAAACGGCTATAGTCGTAGTTACAGTAGTCATTTTGTGTCAGAGATTAAATCTTAACAAATTCATTTTACAGTAGTACATTAAGGTAGGAAGCCATTGGAGCTGAATTTAATCCTCTTTTTGTCTCTCGGATTAAACAATCTTCTGTTCGTATAAGTAATCAATGATAACAACTTAAATTATCTTTTGTTTTTCACATACAAACTAATAAAAGGATTCTTTAATACAAAGCGAAAGACTAGCTAGGTACGTAAGATGGATTAACTAATCAAAATACAAAAAGGCAGAACATTTTATATCTCTACTGCTATAAAATCAGAAAACTGAGATTGGTGAGATTAAAAAGCTCCCGTCATCTGTTTACACGTATCTTGTACCCCATTCAGCGACCCATAAGATGAAGCAGTACAAGAAACAAACGGATAAATATAGAGAAACTTACTATTAGTTTGAAGCAAAAAATCATCTCTATCAAAGTGTTTTGAGAGGAAAAATCACTGTCAGGGGAAGTTGATGCTGTTGATGGCTATGTATTAATTATGCTTCCATTGATGGATCAAAAACAAGAGACAAGTAGATCTTTTTGTTATGTGTTGTTGATTTTTAGGGTTTGGAATTTCTTGTTTCTCTCTACACAGCTAGGTAGATGGAGGCGGAAGAGGTTTGAGAACAACTTTTCTATTTAGAAGGCTTCGAGTTTTAGCACATTTTAGGGTTTCATTTGTGATCGTTGATCTTTGTTTGTATCAAGGGTATCCTATGCATGTGCTTCCACCAAACATTTCACTATAGTGAAGTGTGGTTGGAAAATTGCTGCAGTAGAATAAATTTACTAGAATTAGAAGGAGGGCACATCACATGAAAGAAAGACTTCTGGTCATTAGTTTCTTCTGAACTCAAAACCAAACTGATTCTTTTAGTAAGAAGACATTAATGGTCATTATCCTCCCATCACCAAACTAACTATTTGAGTACTAAATAAAAAATGCATAAGATTAATATACTATGCCACCGGGTTGCACTGCGATTAGATTCAATTACGCCCCTGAAAATGGCACCCAAAAAACTCAATTTCGTACCCTAATGTCAAGTAAAAAAGTGAAAACTATAGACAAATCCATTTTTCAGATTTTTTCAATTGTGCAACCCACGCAAGGAATCTTGAGGTGCGCACCCATTCTCGGTGATAGAATTATGCAAGGACCCACAATTTTGAGAAATTGTGTTTACCTTTTTCTTCTTTCCAAACTAACTTAAGGCGAAAATTTCCTTCAAAATTAAAAAGCCATTGTTCTTCGATCTTCTCTCGCAGCACAGACACACAAAGATCTTCATTTTCATTGTTGTCATCGTCACCACCGTTTACATCTCAAAGGAAAATAATTGGAGACAGAATTAAAAATGAAGAGTAATGTTTACGAAGGAGTTGTCTTCAAAAAAATTCTTTTTACATGCATCGATCCCTGGTAATTAGATCGATTTATTCCCCAAAAACCCTAATTCTTATTCTTATTATTAATTTTAATTTCATTTCCTTCGGATTCATTGGTTTGAATCTGGTTTTATCTTTAGTCAGATCGTAGCTCATGATAACTCTATGAGTAAGCTAGTTCGAATAAACTGCAGACTGTACCATTTTAGGGTTTAATTTGTGATCGTTGATCTTGCTTTGTACCAAGCGTATGCTATGTATGTGCTGCCACCAAACACCTCAACAACTGACATATCCCTGTTTCACTTTCTCCTTAAGATCACATGAAACAAAGACTTATAGTCATTAGTTTCTTCTAAACTACAAAAAAACCAAACGATTCGTCTATAAAGAGGTTGCACTGTGATTAGATTCAATTGCCCCAAAACTTATGGCATTGAAAATGGCACCCAAAAAATTCAATTTCCTACCCAAATTATAATTCATTGGAGAACTTTGCAGGCCAAAGTCCATTGCACATTCAACTTTGAGGTGGCCAAGTGTTATTTAACGGATTTAAATCTTTTAGAATTATTCGCGAGATAAACTAACTGTTTGCTTGCCGCTACATGTGGTCACTATCATAGTCTTTTGAGAAGAAAAATCATTGTGAGGGGAAGTATATGTGTTGATGGCCATCTATTTATTTGATGTTTATTATGTTTGGTTTAATTAACTGACTTCTTGTTTTTTCTTTTCCTTTGTTTGTCTGCGTACAAGATAACATAGGCAACCAACTGGCACACTTGGCAAGGGGTTCGACTCCCAGGCTATAAGTTGCGGATTCAATTCCTTGATCTATGAAACCTGGTAATAATGACCTCCCAGTCTAAACATTTTGCACTTCCATGATCGTTGACATTATCTTTATTTATTGGTGAAGTTGGTTAATTTTAAATTAATACTCCCTACGTCCCTAATTAGATGAGCTATTTGGTTTTTAGTTTTGTCCACAAATAGATGAGCTATTTGGTTTTTAGTTTTGTCCACAAAAGATGAGCTATTTCACTAACCAAGGGGATATTTCTAAAACTACCCTTTTAATTTGATAGTCATGTTTATATTCGTTGCGTAGGTGTTTTAAAATGATTTTCAACGGTATAAAGTTTATTAAAAACCGTGGTATAGTTTAAGAGATAAATCGTATCTAAATTTTACTAATTATTGCCCATAAGGGTATAATTGTAAAAAATACTTAAATATACTCCACTTTCCTCCTTGTCTTAAAATTTGTGCAAACTACAAGTAGCGCATCTAATTAGGCGGAGGGAATAACTTATTGTGAAGTTGGTGATAGGCCACCGTAAACTAGCTCATCCCCATTGAATAATCATCACTATCACCAATAGCCGAGGAACAACAACTGATGCTGCTCAATTTTTTGTAAATTAGTCATTTTGTTACTCTCAATTTTTTGCATCTCTCTCGGATAAAAATTTTACCAAATTCATATCTATAATTTACCAAATTCATCTCAATTTTTCTGCTGCGATGTTGCTAAGGAATTTCATCTTTACTACATTCAGATTCAGTGCATGGCGTTCAATATCTTACCTGCTGTCATATCATCTGCAATATCTTACCTGCTGACATTATCATAGTGTTATGAGAGGAGAAATCATTGTGATGGAAAGTAGTTGTTGTTGACGGCCATGTATTTGATTTGACGGTCCTGCTTCCATAGATGGATCAAGAACAATAGAGTAGATCAGACTGTTGGTGTTGTTGATTTTTAGGGTTTGGAATTTCTTGTTTCTCTCTACTCAGCAAGCTAGATGGAGGCGGAAGAGAGTTACTTTTCTATTTATATTTATAAGGCTTCGAGGTTTAGCACATTCTAGGGTTTAATTTGTGATCGTTGATCTTTCTTTGTATCAAGGGTATCCTGGTGCCACCAAACATTTCACCATCTAGCTCCTTGATTATTACAGTTGTGGAGTGTGGTTGGAAAATTACTGCAGTGGCATAAGCTTACTGAATTTGGGAGGAGGGAACATCACTTGAAACAAAGAGTACTTCTGGTCATTAGTTTCTTCTAAACTCAAATCAAAACTGATTATTCTATTAAGAAGACATCATCCCCCACCACCAAACTAACTATTTGAGCACTAAAATAAGATTAATATACTATGCCACGAGGTTGCACTGTGATTAGATTTAATTATGTCACTGAAAATGGCACCCAACAAATTCAATTTCCTACCCTGGCCTAATGTCATGTAAAAATGACCAACCAAATTATAAATCATTGTCATACATACTTCGCAAGGCAAGGTCCATTGCACATTGAACTGGGCTCTCTGGCTCTATATTTCTCTGGATTTATCCGACTCTATGTTGATAGATCTAGTGTATGGGATTGTCAGCAGTCTCTTATGCAATTGTTGTCTTACTAATTTTAATTTCAAAAGGATATACACATATATAGTTTTTTTTGTGCGTGTGTGTGCATCTATTCGAGAAAAAACCGACTCGAGGATAAAATGCTAGGCAATTTAGCACCAAAGCTGAGGAGAAGAACAGCAAAAGCAGCACCAAGTTCGAAGTTTCCGGATTAACTGGAGTAATTTTGTCAAAAATTGTGTTGGTAATTATGGGCATGAGCGAACTCGGAAATTGGAGTTTCTATATATTGTCCTTCTGGCAAGATTCTTCATAGTATGTTCCTTAAGTGTGCAGTTAGACAAGTCATTTAACAACTTTATTTATCACAAAATTGGTCAAAAAGACCAAAATCAACAATTCCTGGGTGAAAAAGACACTTAGGTTTTGATACTGTTTAAATAGCCAAAAATTAAAAAGATACTGTTTAAATGGACAAAAATTTAAAAATAGGCAGGATGTAACCAGTTTCATCCTGTCCATTTTCAAATATTTTTTTCTTATTTTTATTTTACACAGGTGTTGATGGTGGTCTTTAAACAAGGGGTAAAATCGTAAATCCCCATGACCTAGAGTTACCCGCAACACATTAATTAAGAGCATTTAACTCAGGTGTAAATAATTAATAGGGGTATTTTTTCAAAATACCAAATAAGGGTTTTTCAACACAGAACCCTAATTCCAAACCAAGCCGCACCCTGCGCACCATGGCAACAATGCTAAACCAAGCCGCATACTGCGCACCATGGCAACAATGCCAAACCAAGCCACATACTGCGCACCATGGCAACAATGCCAAACCAAGCCGCACCCTGCGCACCATAGCAACAATGCCAAACCAAGTCGCATACTGCGCACCATGGCAACAATGCCAAACCAAGCCGCACCCTGCGCACCATGGCAACAATGCCAAACCAGGCCGCATACTGCGCGCCATGGCAACAATGCCAAACCAGGCCGCATACTGCGCACCATGGCAACAATGCCAAACCAAGCCGCATACTGCGAACCATGGCAACAATGCCAAACCAAGCCGCATACTGCGCGCCATGGCAACAATGCCAAACCAAGCCGCACCCTGCGAACCATGGCAACAATGCCAAACCAAGCCGCACCCTGCGCACCATGGTAACAATGCCATATTTCCAATCCGCTACGCCTTTGGCCCGCGCCAAATATAGCGCCCTAGGCTTGCAAGACTTGCAACTAGGTCAACATGGCCGTACGTGCCATTGGCACATGCCAACACGTATCGTAAGCCATATTTCCAAGCCGCTATGCCATTGGCCCACGCCAAATATAGCGCCCTAGGCTTGCAAGACTTGCAACTAGGTCAACATGGCCGTACGTGCCATTGGCACATGCCAACACGTATCGCAAGCTATATTTCCAAGCCGCTATGCCTTTGGCCCACGCCAAATATGGCGCCCCAGGCTTGCAAGACTTGCAACTAGGTCAACATGGCCGTACGTGCCATTGGCACATGCCAACACGCATCGCAAGCCATATTTCCAAGCCGCTATGCCTTTGGCCCACGCCAAATATAGCGCCCTAGGCTTGCAAGACTTGCAACTGGGTCAACATGGCCGTACGTGCCATTGGCACATGCCAACACGTATCGCAAGCCATATTTCCAAGCCGCTATGCCTTTGGCCCACGCCAAATATAGCGCCCTAGGCTTGCAAGACTTGCAACTGGGTCAACATGGCCGTACGTGCCATTGGCACATGCCAACACGTATCGCAAGCCATATTTCCAAGCCGCTAGGCCTTTGGCCCATGCCAAATATAGCGCCCTAGGCTTGCAAGACTTGCAACTAGGTCAACATGGTACGTGCCATTGGCACATGCCAACACGTATCGCAAGCCATATTTCCAAGCCGCTATGCCATTGGCCCACGCCAAATATAGCGCCCTAGGCTTGCAAGACTTGCAACTAGGTCAGCATGGCCGTACGTGCCATTGGAACATGCCAACACGTATCGCAAGCCATATTTCCAAGCCGCTATGCCTTTGGCCCACGCCAAATATAGCGCCCTAGGCTTGCAAGACTTGTAACTAGGTCAACATGGCCGTACGTGCCATTGGCACATGCCAACACGTATCGCAAGCCATATTTCCAAGCCGCTATGCCATTGGCCCACGCCAAATATAGCGCCCTAGGCTTGCAAGACTTGCAACTAGGTCAACATGGCCGAACGTGCCATTGGCACATGCCAACGCGTATCGCAAGCCATATTTCCAAGCCGCTATGCCTTTGGCCCACGCCAAATATAGCGCCCTAGGCTTGCAAGACTTGCAACTAGGTCAACATGGCCGTACGTGCCATTGGCACATGCCAACACGTATCGCAAGCCATGTTTCCAAACCGCTATGCCATTGGCCCACGCCAAATATAGCGCCCTAGGCTCGCAAGACTTGCAACTAGGTCAACATGGCCGTACGTGCCATTGGCACATGCCAACATGCTCGCTGGTAGCCTAACTTGCAAACCGTGCAACCTACCACCAAGGCATTCCGCACATGCCATTGGCACGTGCCAAACACACACGCCGGTAGCCTAACTTGCAAACCGTGCAACCTATCACCAAGGCATTCCGCACATGCCATTGGCACATGCCAAACACACACGCTGGTAGCCTAACTTGCAAACCGTGCAACCTACCACCAAGGCATTCCGCACATGCCATTGGCACATGCCAAACATGCACGCCGGTAGCCTAACTTGCAAACCGTGCAACCTACCACCAAGGCATTCCGCACATGCCGTTGGCACATGCCACACACGCCACTAGCAGCTCGGCATTACCACTTACGCCGAGGTGCAACTCGCAATGAAGGCATTCCGCACATGCCATTGGCACATGCCACATGCGTCCCTAGCAGCACCACTTGCACCCAAGATGCAACCAACACTCGAGACATCAACACAAACTGGGGGATGCTTTTTAGGGTTTTGGTTTGGCGGTCACAGCATGCAGCGTACACTACGCTCACATTAAGAAAGCGTGAAAAGAAATAAAGCGGTCAAATAAAAGAGGAAATAATGGTGAAAAACGTTTTCACCCATTAACACCATGCGGTTACCACCTCCTCCCATTATTTTACCCTTTACTCTCTTCCTTCATGAGGCCAGGGTACGTTTCAATCTCGACTTATATAAATAGGTCTTACCTATTTCCACCAGACAACAAGTCTCGGTGAGGAGAAAAATACTACACTCTCAGAAAGGCAACTTTGCAAGCTCTCCCAAAAAGCTTTCATCTCTTTCAAGCTTCCTAAGCTTTCACTTTCTGATACAAGTCGAGATACTACTCTCCTCAACACCTTTCTTTGCTTCCCTCCCCAAATCAACCCTTCTCCTCCACTTTGTGACCGAAGCAAGTCTGGAACGGCCATTTCTTGGTTTAGGCTGGACTTGTACAGATTGATCTCTCGAATCTATAAAGTGCTCACGTGCAGCACATTTGTTTAGGGTTTGAACCAGTTTCTTGCTCACCTACCGAAATTACCGAAATCAGCAGAAACGATTTTTACCCATAAACAATTGGTGACCACAGCGGGAGGATTGATCTATCGGCTACAATATCAGACTGTCGATCTCGTTCTTCGACCCAGATGTCAAGATGGTAGGGGAAGGCGACTCAACCCGACTCAACTGCCAGACGACCCGGTTACTAGTTGTAAAAACTACACAAGAAAACTGGGGACTTGCTGAAGATGCTATTACTCAATCCTGGGGACTCTCCGAAGATGCTACCAGCGATTGGGGACTTGCTGACGATGCTACTAGCAAAACCGCCAAAGATGCTATTACTCAATCCTGGGGACTCGCCGAAGATGCTACCAGCGATTGGGGACTTGCTGACGATGCTACCAGCAAAACCGCCAGCAAAAAACCGCTTTTTACATGGAGAGGGGCGTGTTCGCAAAACCTATGAAGTGAGTAAATTCAGACTGGGCAAGATATACAATCTATTTTTAGGTTCTTAGTAAAACAGTCATACTACTGAGTCTTGTGCCTATTGCTAGCACACACTTTCATATAAGCAATATTCTTTTCCCAAAACATAATCAAAGTCATACTATCAAAACCATTCATCCCAGAAATAATCCAATACCCTATAAAGCTACCAGCTGTCTATCAAAGATCAAGTTTTGAACCAGACATCCAATATGTCTTTCAAAAAAAAAAAAAAGAAAAAGAGGAACCTAAATGAAAGTTTAACAGAGAAACGTTCAAGGAAAATCATCCAACAGAAGTTTGCTCTTCTTGGAGAAAGTCAACTTTGCATCTTCAAGAGCCGCTCTCTTCATAGTCAACATCTTGGAAAGCTTTTCGATTTCCACCTCCTGTCGTGCAATCTCCTCGGCGGAAAGGCTTTCGATTGCTGCATCTTTCAACTTTTGGATCTCAGCAAGGCCTTTGACAAACCACGAAGTGTTGAACTCCTTTTCTACGCACACGTCGCGATGGTGCTTCCAGTCGGCAATAACGTCTTGAAACGGTGTGACCAAATCACCTCACGCATATCCTCGATGGAAGATAAAGCCTCTTCCACACGCTTAACCAAAGGCAAATCGACTAGTGACTTTCTTGGTTGTGGCCATATGTCCGTACTTCTCCCGGATTCTCGGTATACAACGCCCGTGCTTAGCCTAAGACGCTCGAAGCCGCCAACCAAAGACATGACCTGGATAAAGAACCAAGTACGGAGGATCAAAAAGGCGCCCGCACTCGGCCTCACGACTCGCAAAGGGTCTTCTTCCATGTTTACGGCAGAAACTATCAGAGAATCATCCGCCGTTTGAGCTGCATCTGTTCCCGGCAATTGGCTAACGCCCATCTCCAAGTCACCAGCGGTGGTCACCAAAGGAAAGTTTTCGTGTGGCTCTACCCCAGAATCATCCTCCGAATTGGATTCCTCCTGCGAACTTGAGTTAGACATTTTTCAAAAGAAGAAACAAAAGAAGATAGAAAAGAAGCGCTTGCCAGACGCGCTTGCCAGACGCGCTTATCAGACGTGCTTACCAGACACGCTTACCAGATGCACGTGCCAGGCACACATGCCGCACGCGCATGCCATCCGCAGTACCACACTTTGTGCTAACAGTTTGCATCCTTCCAGCGCTAACAACTTGCGCCCTTCCAGCACCATCCTTGCCCTTCGAAACAGCGCCATGGCTCCAAAGACTTCGTGATCAAAACCGTGTCATCTCCGCACGATACACTTACGATCACCGTAACTGCAGCCGCTTCCGCCACCCCAACGGTTATTCAAGCATGGCAACTTCAACCGTCACCAGAGACGCTACTCCACCATCAGGGCAAGATACTGGAAGATCCGGAAGAAGCCGACCTTCTTTTAGCACTGTTGATTTGATGAAAAGACAAAAGATACTTCAGCAGGACGTGCGTTTATAGATAAAGAGGCTCGCGTTGCTCTTAGACGCCCAGTGGAAGGGGATAAGCAATCCAATTTCGTCACACATGAAGATTAGGAAAGACTTCTCAAAAATCGAAAGCAAGGGAAATCAACAACTCTCCTGAGTTCACAGAGACCCTTCTCCCGTCAGGATCCGCACAATGGGAACTTCACCCACAAAGTCGTACAGTCTATGATGAAACAGTTATGTGAGATTCTATGTTTCTCCAAGGCGTAGCATCAAGACATATTTTGCACCCCTCAACCGCACCGCATCGGAAAGCAAAGCGCTTCCAGGCCCAGGACGCCGTTCCCAAACCCCAACCTCTCCTAGAAAGCACGATCGATAGATGAAACTGGGGACTCCTAACCTCTGTTCTCTTGAGGGATGTCGAGTTTGACAGAACATGACGCGGCCTTCGACTTCAAAATGGTAACCTTCAAGGCTCTGAAAGTTGCAAGACGTCGTTCCAACATTCTCTCCAGAAGTAGCTCCGTATCAACGTTCTCTCCAGAAGTAGCTACGCATCAGCGTTCTCCAGCAGCGGCTTCGCTTCAACGTTCGCTTCAACGCCACTCCTTCCTGCAAAGTTTGTTCGCTTACGCATCCATCCAATCCTTTTACTTCCACGGAAGCCCATAGAATATCAGCCAACCTACTTTGTTACCACGATAATGTAGTCTCTCCTGATTACATCTCCAACCAAGAACTGTTGCCCCTCACTCGTTGATACCAGCCAGAGCCTCACCGCAAAGAAAGAATTGCTACAAAGATGGAAACATGTAAACCATACTTGAGGACGGAAGATATACACGGGATCCCTTCACCACAAAGCTCAAGACACAGTCCACCAAAAAGTCGTACCCACAACGAGGTCCTCTACTCTTCAAGGGTGCAACGCAAGAATATCATCACCTCTCTGTCTAGAAGACGCCTTCAACACTTTATGAGGCCGCGGAGGATCCCGAGCCTGCACTATCCAGAATATGTCATCAAGTAATTTCTGACCATCCCAGTGTCACATCCAGAATAGTACGATAGGCTTATATCAAATCCCGTGGAGGGGGGATTCAAGGTGATGTAATGAAAGTAGGTTATGCATGGGGACTACCAGCGTGAGATGCTTTCACCCCCCTCAACCAGAATCGCAGAACTAGATACTATAGACTCCAGAAGATCCCGGGCGGAGGAACATGCACAAGCATACAAAATAAGATTTCCAGGGCGTACAACAACCATGTAAAATCCAGGGTTTTTAAGGAAGGAGATCTGGTGCTAAAAACCGCCAAACACATCCAGCAAGATGCATCGGCACCGAAGTTTTCTCCCAAATGGGAAGGGCTGTACATAATCACTAAAGCGTATGACAGTGGTTACTACAAGATTATCAAAGAAGATGGGAAAGCTAGAGGCAGTTATCAACGGAAAGTGGCTTAAGGCGTACTACGCCTAATCATTCCCCTGCAACATGCTACATCAAAAGTGGCCAAAACTTCCTCTTCTTCCAGCATGGCTTTCGTGGCAGGAATCACACCAGCAAGTATACCAGCTCTGTCGACTTTTACAATATTGAGACGATACCGCAACCAGCTGATATTAAACTCCAAGGTTTCACAAAGGACACCATGTTCTCCCACCTTTGAATGGATGACTCACAGCAAAAAGACGGATGGACAAATTCTCCATCTCAACAATCATTGGCAAGAGACAGTTCACTACGGAAACCAAGGCGGACGAACAACACTTCACTACGCTCTTGGTAGCGATATGGCCGTATGTCTTCCATATCCTCGTATAAAGGACCACGAATTCTTTCCACACCAGGAAACCGCCAACATTCCGATAATTGGAGGAGAGACACCTCATACGAGTCTCAAACGACGAACCTGCATAAGGGTATTCATGACAAGAGATCCCTAAATCAGCGTTCTCCAAGTCTGCAGCAGTCAACAAGGTTGGATTTGAAGGGAGGGAAACGACTAGGTCATCCTCGTCGATAACAGTAACGCATGATCCAACGGGATATCTCAGCCAAAAGGAAAATTTTCCATTCATCAAACAAGCCGTAAACCGTACGTCGGTCCACCAAAGAAGAAGAAAACATACCGGTATGATTTTCTTAACCCGAATAACCTTTGTCGGGATGCTCCTGCCAGAGTCAGATCTCGCGCCTTCACCTAGAGAACCTGGCTGGTTATAAGATGGTTCGTCTCTGTGCGACATGACAAAGAGAGAAACTCAACAAGAAGAACCCTTTCTCAAACGAGGGAGATGATGCAATTACGTTGGGTATGAACATGAAACCTTAAAAAAGGAAAGGGAGCAATGAGGGACATAACGCTTCCAGATTTTAGCATAGATAATGCCCTAATTGAAGCCGCACGTGAAGGAAAGCAAAATAAGGAAACTTTGCTATCTGAAGAAACGCCTACTCCCTCCTTATTTACATCGGTCACGCCTGCAAGCACGGCTTCCAAGCTGCACCGGCCCCACCAATTGCACCGACCTGCAAGCACGCACGGCTTCTACACTTTGCGCCGGTCCCACCAGCTAGCACACTCAGTTTCCCAATTCGCGCCAACCTCCCAACGTTGCCCAAGCTGCACCGGCCCCACCAATTGCGCCGACCTGCAAGCACGCACGACTTCTACACTTTGCGCCGGTCCCACCAGCTAGCACACTCAGTTTCCCAATTTGCACCAACCTCCCAACGTTGCCCAAGCTGCATTGGGCCCACCAATTGTGCCAGCCTCCCGATTTTTGCAAAACTACCAGAGGCAAGGATTCCAAATCCTATTTATAAAAGGTCAAATAAGCCTCCTTAAATTTTCTTTACGCTTTGCTGTTAATAGTTTGTCACCATCTTATGCTTACCTCGCAACAAAGCCCCTGTTCCGAACTAAGCAGGGGACTTAATGTTGATGGTGGTCTTTAAACAAGGGGTAAAATCGTAAATCCCCATGACCTAGAGTTACCCGCAACACATTAATTAAGAGCATTTAACTCAGGTGTAAATAATTAATAGGGGTATTTTTTCAAAATACCAGATTAGGGTTTTTCAACACAGAACCCTAATTCCAAACTAAGCCGCACCCTGCGCACCATGGCAACAATGCCAAACCAAGCCGCACCCTGCGCACCATGGCAACAATGCCAAACCAAGCCGCATACTGCGCACCATGGAAACAATGCCAAACCAAGCCGCATACTGCTCACCATGGCAACAATGACAAACCAAGCCGCACCCTGCGCACCATGGCAACAATGCCAAACCAAGTCGCATACTACGCACCATGGCAACAATGCCAAACCAAGCCGCACCATGGCAACAATGCCAAACCAGGCCGCATACTGCGCGCCATGGCAACAATGCCAAACCAAGCCGCACCCTGCGCACCATGGCAACAATGCCAAACCAGGCCGCATACTGCGCGCCATGGCAACAATGCCAAACCAAGACGCACCCTGCGCACCATGGCAACAATGCCAAACCAAGCCGCACCTTGCGCACCATGGCAACAATGCCATATTTCCAAGCCGCTATGCCTTTGGCCGGCGCCAAATATAGCGCCCTAGGCTTGCAAGACTTGCAACTAGGTCAACGTGGCCGTACGTGCCATTGGCACATGCCAACACGTATCGCAAGCTATATTTCCAAGCCGCTATGCCATTGGCCCACGCCAAATATAGTGCCCTAGGCTTGCAAGACTTGCAACTAGGTCAACACGACCGTACGTGCCATTGGCACATGCCAACACGTATCGCAAGCCATATTTCCAAGCCGCTATGCCTTTGTCCCACGCCAAATATAGCGCCCCAGGCTTGCAAGACTTGCAACTAGGTCAACATGGCCGTACGTGCCATTGGCACATGCCAACGCGTATCGCAAGCCATATTTCCAAGCCGCTATGCCTTTGGCCCACGCCAAATATAGCGCCCTAGGCTTGCAAGACTTGCAACTGGGTCAACATGGCCGTACGTGCCATTGGCACCTGCCAACACGTATCGCAAGCCATATTTCCAAGCCGCTATGCCATTGGCCCACGCCAAATATAGTGCCCTAGGCTTGCAAGACTTGCAACTAGGTAACACGGCCGTACGTGCCATTGGCACATGCCAACAAGTATCGCAAGCCATATTTCCAAGCCGCTATGCCTTTGTCCCACGCCAAATATAGCGCCCCAGGCTTGCAAGACTTGCAACTAGGTCAACATGGCCGTACGTGCCATTGGCACATGCCAACGCGTATCGCAAGCCATATTTCCAAGCCGCTATGCCTTTGGCCCACGCCAAATATAGCGCCCTAGGCTTGAAAGACTTGCAACTAGGTCAACATGGCCGTACGTGCCATTGGCACATGCCAACGCGTATCGCAAGCCATATTTCCAAGCCGCTATGCCTTTGGCCCACGCCAAATATAGCGCCCTAGGCTTGCAAGACTTGCAACTGGGTCAACATGGCCGTACGTGCCATTGGCACATGCCAACACGTATCGCAAGCCATATTTCCAAGCCGCTATGCCTTTGGCCCACGCCAAATATAGCGCCCTAGGCTTGCAAGACTTGCAACTAGGTCAACATGGCCGTACGTGCCATTGGCACATGCAAACACGTATCGCAAGCCATATTTCCAAGCCGCTATGCCTTTGGCCCACGCCAAATATAGCGCCCTAGGCTTGCAAGACTTGCAACTCGGTCAACATGGCCGTACGTGCCATTGGCACATGCCAACACGTATTGCAAGCCATATTTCCAAGCCGCTATGCCATTGGCCCACGCCAAATATAGTGCCCTAGGCTTGCAAGACTTGCAACTAGGTCAACACGGCCGTACGTGCCATTGGCACATGCCAACACGTATCGCAAGCCATATTTCCAAGCCGCTATGCCTTTGGCCCACGCCAAATATAGCGCCCTAGGCTTGCAAGACTTGCAACTCGGTCAACATGGCCGTACGTGCCATTGGCACATGCCAACGCGTATCGCAAGCCATATTTCCAAGCCGCTATGCCTTTGGCCCACGCCAAATATAGCGCCCTAGGATTGCAAGACTTACAACTAGGTCAACATGGCCGTACGTGCCATTGGCACATGCCAACACGTATCGCAAGCCATATTTCCAAGCCGCTATGCCATTGGCCCACGCCAAATATAGCGCCCTAGGCTTGCAAGACTTGCAACTAGGTCAACATGGCCGTACGTGCCATTGGCACATGCCAACGCGTATCGCAAGCCATATTTCCAAGCCGCTATGCCTTTGGCCCACGCCAAATATAGCGCCCTAGGCTTTCAAGACTTGCAACTAGGTCAACATGGCCGTACGTGCCATTGGCACATGCCAACACGTATCGCAAGACATGTTTCCAAACCGCTATGCCATTGGCCCACGCCAAATATAGCGCCCTAGGCTCGCAAGACTTGCAACTAGGTCAACATGGCCGTACGTGCCATTGGCGAGATGCCAACATGCTCGCTGGTAGCCTAACTTGCAAACCGTGTAACCTACCACCAAGGCATTCCGCACATGCCATTGGCACGTGCCTAACACACACGCCGGTAGCCTAACTTGCAAATCGTGCAACCTATCACCAAGGCATTCCGCACATGCCATTGGCACATGCCAAACACACACGCTGGTAGCTTAACTTGCAAACCGTGCAACCTATCACCAAGGCATTCCGCACATGCCATTGGCACATGCCAAACACGCACGCCGGTAGCCTAACTTGCAAACCGTGCAACCTACCACCAAGGCATTCCGCACATGCCGTTGGCACATGCCACACACGCCACTAGCAGCTCTGGCGTTACCACTTACGCTCGAGGTGCAACTCGCAATGAAGGCATTCCGCACATGCCATTGGCACATGCCACATGCGTCCCTAGCAGCACCACTTGCACCCAAGATGCAACCAACACTCGAAACATCAACACAAACTGGGGGATGCTTTTTAGGGTTTTGGTTTGGCGGTCACAGCATGCAGCGTACACTACGCTCACATTAAGAAAGCGTGAAAAGAAATAAAGCGGTCAAATAAAAGAGGAAATAATGGTGAAAAACGTTTTCACCCATTAACACCATGCGGTTACAACCTCCTCCCATTATTTCACCCTTTACTCTCTTCCTTCATGAGGCCAGGGTACGTTTCTATCTCGACTTGTATAAATAGGTCTTACCTATTTCCACCTGACAACAAGTCTCGGTGAGAAGAAAAATACTACACTCTCAGAAAGGCAACTTTGCAAGCTCTCCCAAAAAGCTTTCATCTCTTTCAAGCTTCCTAAGCTTTCACTTTCTGATACAAGTCGAGATACTACTCTCCTCAACACCTTTCTTTGCTTCCCTCCCCAAATCAACCCTTCTCCTCCACTTTGTGACCGAAGCAAGTCTGGAACGGCCATTTCTTGGTTTAGGCCGGACTTGTACAGATTGATCTCTCGAATCTATAAAGTGCTCACGTGCAGCACATTTGTTTAGGGTTTGAACCAGTTTCTCGCTCACCTACCGAAATTACCGAAATCAGCAGAAACGATTTTTACCCATAAACAACAGGATGAATACAGTTATTTTTATTTTACACAGGATGAATCCAGTTTCATCCTTGCTATTTTTTTAAGTATAAGCCAGGATGAATCCAGTTTCATCCTTGCTATTTTTTTTTGGCTATTTCACCCGTACTTTTTTTACTTGTCCATTTGAACCGTGTTTTAAATTTTTTTGGACAAATGACCCATTTTCTCTTTATTTATTTACAAAAGCTGTAAAAGTTAGTAGACTGCAACTCCATTTCTGTTCATATTATAATTTAAAAAGTAACAACATCTCAATATTAGCAGTATAAAAAATGTAGATCTCAATTCAATGAAATGATGAAACAACATCACATCAAGATTTCAATATAAGTAACCATATTAATACTGAAAATAAGCCAGAGAAAATAATAATAGCTTATACATTAGAGTAAGATATTGTGGTGACAAATGATGTCCGAAAGACCAGTGATAGCGGAAAATTGCTCAGCACCACCGATTCTCATCTTCATTGGAAACTAGCAAGCCCAAAGATAGCCTACATTTGGGAGGATTTACATCTTCTTCAACCTCTAATTGAAGCCTAAGAGAACACAATGCCAGGGAAACCAACTATTTGTTTGCGACGGAAAGAGACACAATCATAGTGTTTTGAGAGGAAAAATCATTGTGATGGGAAGTTGATGGCCATGTATTTGATGTTTCTGCTTCCATTAATAATCATGAACAAGAAGATCTGTTTGTTTGGAATTTTCTTTTTTCTCTCCATAGAGCTAGATAGATGGAGGCGGAAGAATGGGAGTTCGAGGACAACTGTTGTACTTATAAAGGTTTAGAGATGTAGCCCAATTTAGGGTTATATTTGTGATCGTTGATCTGTTTTGTTTTAACGGCTCATACAATATTTTATGACCGAGTCACTGACCGTGACGGACCCAAGTATCTTATGTCATGACTTCCAGACTGCTGCGATCAGTTCCTATGGATGATGGATCAAGGCAGACCCAATGGCATGACTTAAAATGTAACATCATCATCAAAATGGACCGATCAAACCACATTTATTTGTTGGAATATAGACAAATTCAGGTGGTATTGTATACTAGAACAGAACAGATCAAGGTTGGAACGGGTAAAGAAATAATGTATAAGAAAATCTTGGAGCGAGAGAGATTGGTGATGGGTTGGTTGTTGGTGAGGAAGGACGTATATCTATGAAAAATGATTATACGATGCCACATTCAACGTTTTTAATACAACATCCGAGTACCAGATACGTAAAAATGATTATACGATGGTCTAAGACTGTTGAAATTGATGCTGAAATTCAAATCAATTGATCCCATTTACTACTTGAGAAGTTAACTAGGATTTTGATATTATTTCTTTCTCAAATAATTTAGGAACAAAACCATATTGGCTAACAAAAGTGCTGGCAAGTTTAAGCTATTTTAATCCCATTTAACGTCGGGTCTGTTGATCTTTTTTATTGGGAACTAACAACAACGTAAACACTTAATTTCGGCTTAGTAAATTCATATCATTACTTCAAGCTTCAGTATATATGATGTTACATTTTCTTTTCCTACTGGAATATGGTATGTAATAATCCATGGAGCCGAATTGAAACCATTCCACATACCTTCATGCTTCTTATTGTGTTAAGGCTGTGCCTGTGGTTGTGGATGCATTGGCCGCCGAGTTAATACATTTTAATTTATGACTCCAAGTTGTGTAAATGGCAAAAATAAAATAAACGTACGCCAAGAAGAACATTCGTGGTAATTATATGTGGATGACGTATGATTCTAATATTCTTTAGAACAAATGCGGTCATCACCTGTTAAAAGCTAAAGCTGGAACATTCAGAGCAAAAGATTCAGTATGCGCAAGGAAACCAAGCTTACTAGAGTAGAGAAATCAACCAGTTATTCTAGAAGAAGCATATAATTACATTATGTTATAGGAGAGGATGCTTTCTTGAGTGGTAGGGGAAGTGATGAAAATGTGAAGAAGAATTAAATGCTACTGAAAACGAGAATGTGCAAGATGAGGTTAGAATAGAGAAACTAAGATTGGAGAGAAGAAAACAAGAAAATGAGATACTGCAACGGCTACTACGTCTACTCCTCGATCTCCAAATCCCCCAAGCAGCGATTATACTTTCGTTTCCTACCAGGATGTCCATTTTGATCACCACATGACTAGTAATTCTAAGTATTCGTAATATGCAACTTTTTTATTTTTCCTTTGGTATGTAATAATTGGGTCCTGTTAACCTATGCATCCATCCATATACATAGGTTTAGATCTAATATATGATTAAGAGATTTTGTATTGGGAAGGCAACCGAAGTTAATTGTGTTTTAATGAGATTAAATTAATACCCTTATAATTTTAAAATGAAAATATGCGAGCCAGAGAAATCCAGTTCAATGAGGCTTGGACTGCAAAGTTTTACAACATAATTTGGATGGTCATTTA
This sequence comes from Papaver armeniacum, assembly GCA_023531295.1. Classification (NCBI taxonomy): domain Eukaryota; kingdom Viridiplantae; phylum Streptophyta; class Magnoliopsida; order Ranunculales; family Papaveraceae; genus Papaver; species Papaver armeniacum. The sequence goes on along the minus strand of JAJJWW010008288.1, from coordinate 53,303 downwards.
TATACTTGACATTGGGGTAGGAAATTGAATTTTTTGGGTGCCATTTTCGGTGGCATAAGTGTTTTGGAAAGAAATTTTCTTTTATCCTCCCCCGGATCTGAGAAGGTATACTCTTGAAATATTTTGATTGATTCATTTAGGAACATATAGACAGACACAATAATCATGTATTCAAAAGATTTAATTCAATCATCAAGTAAGAGGAAGATTGTTCTTCTTCGGTGATTAGAAATTCTATTGTTTTTCAATGGAAGATTCCATAAGAAATTTCAAACCAATCATGATGATAACGATCATGCTTAAATTTCAAATCAAGACATTTCTACAACCCATAAATTTTCCAACCATTTTAAGATGATTCAATGTCTCTCTAAAATTTCGAACGCTCCATTATTGGTTGATCTTGATGCCTCCTCTTATTCCGGCGTATAAGGATCTCTACTTCTTCCATATGCTAACTTTCTTCTCTTAGATATCTTAATTGAGGATATAATAATCTAATAAGAACCTACCAGCTTGAATCACCAGGCTTCGAAACCTTGCGTACTTCGTTTATTGGTAGTTAAACCCCACGCGAAGAGAAATAATAGAGGTTAACTTTAACGACGTTATTAAATAACGGGCATCCAACTCAAAACCAATTGGCAATGAGTGGAGAAGCCTAATAGATTATAAAACGCAGGATCTTAAATAACCCAATCATGTGGGATTAATAATCTCAACACGCCCCTCACGTGTAGCCTCGGCGGGTCTTATAAACACGTGGACAATTAAATCGGGCGACGCGAGTAAAGGTGCGGTCAACTGACTCGACATAAATAACTCTGCTCGATACCATATTAAATTACGAGCATCCAACTCAAAACCAATTGGCAATGAGTGGAGAGGCCCTAATAGATTATAAACTGCAGGATCTTAAATAACCCAACCATGTGGAACTAATAATCTCAACAGAAGTGGATGACAAATAAAATTTCTCCTATCGCCATTTGGTGCCACATCACTTTGCGGTCATTCAAATTGTTAAAATAAGTCATTCATATAGCAATTTCGGATACAAAGCCGTCCAATCTCTCAAATCTCAATTTTCCGCCGTTATCCGGGTTCGCTACGATTTTCAAAGCGGTTGAGAATTGGTAGGGCTGACCGATGAATCTTTCTTACATCCTTTTCAATCTTAGTTTCTTTTATAGTATTAAAGATCCTTTCGATGTAAAAAGAAAAAGGATGTTATTTGCATCTCTCGATCTGTGTGACTATCTTATTTTCTTGTTCCTAGTTTGGTTATGTGTTTGCCCTAAGAGTATGAACAGATCAAAGCATTTCAAATCTTGATATGATGTTGTTTCATGAGATCTACCTATTTTTACTACTCAAATTGAGGTTGTTACTTTTAAATTTTAAGTCATTAGAGTTGGAAAACCGGGAGTGGCAAATGAACTCTCATAATATTCTAACTTTTACCAAATCGTAGTAACCAAATGACATAAGCGGCATTAGTGGATATAATTTGCTCCATGTTAATCGAATGTAGTATTGTAGTAAAGATGAATTCCCTAAGACACAGAAAACCGCACTTTCCTAAAACAATGTAAAACATGTATCATCATCTAGTATGCGGTTTCATTATTAGTAGCCAAGAACGGGAACGAGGTCGGGAGCGGGAGCGAGGACGGAAGCGGGGATCGTAAAATTTTCAAAAAATGAGATACCGAAGTGAGTTGGGAGCGTGAATTACATTTTTCGAAATAGTAGTTATATTACCAATTTTCCAATATTGTAATCAAGAAATATGACAAGTACATAAATATTTAGAAAATATAACTTAAGTGCGGAATATATCTCATTCATTGACCTCTTTTGCTTCTTGTGTTTGTTACGAGCACTCCGAACTCATTTGTGCTAGTGTTTCATGTTCTTGTGAACTTGGAGGTGGAGGTGGAGGTGTTGGTGTAGGGGAGGATGGAGGGATAACAACAGGTGTTTGTGTTGTAAAGTAATCCACTTCATTATCGGATGTTGTTTCTAGCACTAGCAAGTTTTTTTACTTTGGCACTATCACCGAACAGGGACTCTTACATCAACTTCTTCTTTTTTTTTAAAATTTTTCTCATCTCTTTTGAAACTTTAGAACACGGGTTTATACCTTGAGGCTTGAAGCCCGGTAAAACACCGATTATGTGTTGATGCACCCTTGTATAAGATCCCATATATGGTTTCACTTGGCACCCGAAATTGCATATAAACTTCGCCCACCACCACCTCCTCCTTTATCTTCGCTTTCTTATCAATCTTTTGAACGTACTTCCAAAGAGGAGTCGAGGTTGATTCTTCACCCTGGTCACCATCATCCTCTTCTAAATTTATTACTGAGTTTGAAGATGTATCCATGGAAGAAGAAATGATAAAGAAGAAACAGGATTTGATGATTTGTGTTTGTTCTTTGAAGGTATGAAATTGAAGGCCTTATAAAGACTTATCACGTCTCTTTAGTTTTTGGGTCTGAAGTTGGAAATAGGTGGGATTTATGTTCATGTTGGAATTAGGCATGAGAATTAAGTTTCACGGCTGATTACAAGAACTTAAATGTTGGAAACAGTGAGAATTAAGTTTCATGTCGGAATTAGGTATGGGAATGTTGGAACTAGTGGTGGGAATTAAGAATTGGTCGAAGTTGAAATCACACTGTTCTTGATGTTAGGAATGCGTTTTTGCATGATAGGAGCAAGCTCCTAACACGTTTCTCACTTGGGAACGCAGAACCGCGGATCTCATGGAGATACCGGATAGCCTCGGACGTTCCTGGCTACTAAGGTTTCATTCGGTGGATGGATCATTTTGCCTACCACTGTTGGGTCGAATCGGCAAGTTTGTGTTCTCTATATGTATGACTAGAATTATAGGTTTCTAGATATCCAACCAAAAAGAGTGGTAAACCCTAAAAATCAACAAACAACAAACAAATAGATCTTCCTTGTTCATGATCAATCAATGGAAGCAGAAACATCAAATACATGGGAAAACAAGAAAAGTACTAATAACACATTAAACTAGTATTCATACTTTCTCTTACTTTCGATTTGGTGTGTATGAGTTTTCGGTATTCTAACCATGGATAATGGCTTGTGTTTCCTTGTACATAATAGACAAAGAATTTAAAGTGAAAATAAAAAACAACAAAGAAGCCGGTTAAACAACACATAACAAAGTATCAAACACCCATTTCATATGATCTGATGTTGTTTCGTTGCAATGAATTGGGAGGAAAGTGATCACATACTAAAAAATGAGAGTAGTCATATCTGAAATTGGTTCGTTCAGAATTTGATGAAGTTGGTACGCTCTATCCTTTGCAAGTCTTACATAATATTGCAATTTATTATAACTCCATTAACCCATTTTTATGATGATAGGGCCAAAAATGACCGAACAGAACTTTGAGCTTTCATTTTTGGCAAGCCATGGGGTCTGCCTTTATATTTAGGACCCAGTGGCGATTAGCCAGTCATTATGATGATAATGTAGAAGCTTACTGTTGTGTACCTTGTGTTGGACTTGAAAAGGAACTTCCACAAATTTTGAAGGCAGCCATTTCAGATATGGAAGTTGATGAATAGTCTATCAAGAGACTTGCAACTAGGTCAACATGGCCGTACGTGCCATTGGCACATGCCAACGCGTATCGCAAGCCATATTTCCAAGCCGCTATGCCTTTGGCCCATGCCAAATATAGCGCCCTAGGCTTGCAAGACTTGCAACTAGGTCAACATGGCCGTACGTGCCATTGGCACATGCCAACGCGTATCGCAAGCCATATTTCCAAGCCGCTATGCCTTTGGCCCACGCCAAATATAGCGCCCTAGGCTTGCAAGACTTGCAACTGGGTCAACATGGCCGTACGTGCCATTGGCACATGCCAACACGTATCGCAAGCCATATTTCCAAGCCGCTATGCCTTTGGCCCACGCCAAATATAGCGCCCTAGGCTTGCAAGACTTGCAACTAGGTCAACATGGCCGTACGTGCCATTGGCACATGCAAACACGTATCGCAAGCCATATTTCCAAGCCGCTATGCCTTTGGCCCACGCCAAATATAGCGCCCTAGGCTTGCAAGACTTGCAACTCGGTCAACATGGCCGTACGTGCCATTGGCACATGCCAACACGTATTGCAAGCCATATTTCCAAGCCGCTATGCCTTTGGCCCACGCCAAATATAGCGCCCTAGGATTGCAAGACTTACAACTAGGTCAACATGGCCGTACGTGCCATTGGCACATGCCAACACGTATCGCAAGCCATATTTCCAAGCCGCTATGCCATTGGCCCACGCCAAATATAGCGCCCTAGGCTTGCAAGACTTGCAACTAGGTCAACATGGCCGTACGTGCCATTGGCACATGCCAACGCGTATCGCAAGCCATATTTCCAAGCCGCTATGCCTTTGGCCCACGCCAAATATAGCGCCCTAGGCTTTCAAGACTTGCAACTAGGTCAACATGGCCGTACGTGCCATTGGCACATGCCAACACGTATCGCAAGACATGTTTCCAAACCGCTATGCCATTGGCCCACGCCAAATATAGCGCCCTAGGCTCGCAAGACTTGCAACTAGGTCAACATGGCCGTACGTGCCATTGGCAGATGCCAACATGCTCGCTGGTAGCCTAACTTGCAAACCGTGTAACCTACCACCAAGGCATTCCGCACATGCCATTGGCACGTGCCTAACACACACGCTGGTAGCCTAACTTGCAAATCGTGCAACCTATCACCAAGGCATTCCGCACATGCCATTGGCACATGCCAAACACACACGCTGGTAGCTTAACTTGCAAACCGTGCAACCTATCACCAAGGCATTCCGCACATGCCATTGGCACATGCCAAACACGCACGCCGGTAGCCTAACTTGCAAACCGTGCAACCTACCACCAAGGCATTCCGCACATGCCGTTGGCACATGCCACACACGCCACTAGCAGCTCTGGCATTACCACTTACGCTCGAGGTGCAACTCGCAATGAAGGCATTCCGCACATGCCATTGGCACATGCCACATGCCATTGGCACATGCCACATGCGTCCCTAGCAGCACCACTTGCACCCAAGATGCAACCAACACTCGAAACATCAACACAAACTGGGGGATGCTTTTTAGGGTTTTGGTTTGGCGGTCACAGCATGCAGCGTACACTACGCTCACATTAAGAAAGCGTGAAAAGAAATAAAGCGGTCAAATAAAAGAGGAAATAATGGTGAAAAACGTTTTCACCCATTAACACCATGCGGTTACAACCTCCTCCCATTATTTCACCCTTTACTCTCTTCCTTCATGAGGCCAGGGTACGTTTCTATCTCGACTTGTATAAATAGGTCTTACCTATTTCCACCAGACAACAAGTCTCGGTGAGAAGAAAAATACTACACTCTCAGAAAGGCAACTTTGCAAGCTCTCCCAAAAAGCTTTCATCTCTTTCAAGCTTCCTAAGCTTTCACTTTCTGATACAAGTCGAGATACTACTCTCCTCAACACCTTTCTTTGCTTCCCTCCCCAAATCAACCCTTCTCCTCCACTTTGTGACCGAAGCAAGTCTGGAACGGCCATTTCTTGGTTTAGGCCGGACTTGTACAGATTGATCTCTCGAATCTATAAAGTGCTCACGTGCAGCACATTTGTTTAGGGTTTGAACCAGTTTCTCGCTCACCTACCGAAATTACCGAAATCAGCAGAAACGATTTTTACCCATAAACAACAGGATGAATACAGTTATTTTTATTTTACACAGGATGAATCCAGTTTCATCCTTGCTATTTTTTTATGTATAAGCCAGGATGAATCCAGTTTCATCCTTGCTATTTTTTTTTGGCTATTTCACCCGTACTTTTTTTACTTGTCCATTTGAACCGTGTTTTAAATTTTTTTGGACAAATGACCCATTTTCTCTTTATTTATTTACAAAAGCTGTAAAAGTTAGTAGACTGCAACTCCATTTCTGTTCATATTATAATTTAAAAAGTAACAACATCTCAATATTAGCAGTATAAAAAATGTAGATCTCAATTCAATGAAATGATGAAACAACATCACATCAAGATTTCAATATAAGTAACCATATTAATACTGAAAATAAGCCAGAGAAAATAATAATAGCTTATACATTAGAGTAAGATATTGTGGTGACAAATGATGTCCGAAAGACCAGTGATAGCGGAAAATTGCTCAGCACCACCGATTCTCAACTGCATTGGAAACTAGCAAGCCCAAAGATAGCCTACATTTGGGAGGATTTACATCTTCTTCAACCTCTAATTGAAGCCTAAGAGAACACAATGCCAGGGAAACCAACTATTTGTTTGCGACGGAAAGAGACACAATCATAGTGTTTTGAGAGGAAAAATCATTGTGATGGGAAGTTGATGGCCATGTATTTGATGTTTCTGCTTCCATTAATAATCATGAACAAGAAGATCTGTTTGTTTGGAATTTTCTTTTTTCTCTCCATAGAGCTAGATAGATGGAGGCGGAAGAATGGGAGTTCGAGGACAACTGTTGTACTTATAAAGGTTTAGAGATGTAGCCCAATTTAGGGTTATATTTGTGATCGTTGATCTGTTTTGTTTTAACGGCTCATACAATATTTTATGACCGAGTCACTGACCGTGACGGACCCAAGTATCTTATGTCATGACTTCCCGATCTGCTGCGATCGGTTCCTATGGATGATGGATCAAGGCAGACCCAATGGCATGACTTAAAATGTAACATCATCATCAAAATGGACCGATCAAACCACATTTATTTGTTGGAATATAGACAAATTCAGGTGGTATTGTATACTAGAACAGAACAGATCAAGGTTGGAACGGGTAAAGAAATAATGTATAAGAAAATCTTGGAGCGAGAGAGATTGGTGATGGGTTGGTTGTTGGTGAGGAAGGACGTATATCTATGAAAAATGATTATACGATGCCACATTCAACGTTTTTAATACAACATCCGAGTACCAGATACGTAAAAATGATTATACGATGGTCTAAGACTGTTGAAATTGCTCTGATGAAGTAATTTCAACAGATGAAGTAACAAACAAAAAATAGCTCTGATGACGTGGCAGAGACTCGAAAGGCGATTTCTCTGAGTTTTCTGCTTCCGCCATTTTTTCCGTGATGGAGGTTGTTTCTTTAGATTCTTCGAGTGATCCGCAGCGAAACGAAGAGCAAAGATCATCAATTGAAGAGAATTTGAACTTGGGGTTAGCTGATTTCCCTCCGTTGAGTAACTCTTTGGGTGAAAATGGAAGTCGAATAGAAAACCCTAGATCTGTTTCGAAATTGGGTTTGAATGGTGTTTGGTCCTCATTTTTACTGAAGGAGAATGAGAATGGGAAGAGTAATGAAGTCAGTCCTATGATTTATCAACCTGCAGTGATGATGGGGGATAAAGAAGGGGTGTCAATTTCTTCTGAAATTCTCCAAGAGGAAGTTAAAGCTTGTGAGGAATTAGTGATTGGGTACTGTGTAGGTCGAAAACTTCCTTTCTCGATGGTGAAAAAAGCAACAGATGAACTGTGGAAGACGAAATCGAGGTATCAATTACTTTACACAAAGTAGCAATTCATTTGTTTTCAAATTTATGAATGTAGATGATAGGAATTTAGCCCTAGATAAGGGGGCTTTCTACATTGGTAAGAGTCTGTTTATTGTCAGACCTTGGAGTCCATGGATTGAAAATTCCATTGCACATTTGAAGTCTATTCCTGTGTGGATTATGATTTATAATGTCCCTCTTCATCTCTGGAACAATATAGGTTTGAGTCCAATTGCTAGCTTTGTAGGTAAACCATTGTTGATGGATGAGTGCACTCGGAATAAAACTAGGCTTATGTATGCTAGAGTGCTTGTAGAGATTAGCATCGATTCTGCGTTTCCCAACTCAATTCCACTGTGGGTTGATGGAAAATTTGTTATGAACCTCCCTGTGGAATATCAATGGAAACCTCAGAAGTGTGCTCTTTGTTCATCCTTTGGCCACTCTAGTAACATATGTTCGTTAAATGGGGCTAAGAGTAAAACCCGCAGGACTCCCTGGAAGAAGCAAACCTCTGCGACTCTAGAGAAGAGCCAGTCATTTTCTAAGGAGACGTCAATTGAGAAGGAAAATGATGGAGGTGTGAATATTGTGAACGTAGATGTGCTCATCCCACCCATTGATGTGCAACCCAACCAACAAATGGTAGTAGATGGTGTAGGAGCTTCTGAGAAAATGGCAGAGAGTGGTGATCTGAATGAAGAACCGTTTATTGAAAGCAAGACTTATACTAGAAGGAATAAAGAATCAAGTAAGAGGTGTTTCAAACCAAAGCAAACTCCAATTTGTCAGTTGAACCCTTTTGGCGTTTTAGGAGCAAGTTCTGAAATTGTTAATGCTGAAACGGTGGAAGCGCTTCCTAAGAGTCGAGAAGAAGAAGACAAGTCAGTTGATACATGTTGCGAAGTTGAGAAGAACCATGAGGATGTGGTTACTTGTGAAGATGCAAGCGAGGAGTCCGAGCATGGAACTGATGTGGAAGAGTTGTGTGTTGAAAAGTTGAAGCCTTTAGAGGATATCTCTCGAAGAAAAACAATGTCGAGAGAGCAACATATAGGTTCTCTAATGAATCTAAGTTCCTTGCTAGGAGCATCTATTGGAGATAAAGAAGCCGAGGCGAAAAACATCTTTGGTGGCATCGTAGATAGATACAAATCCTCGAAAGCAGACAAGGATTTGGGTCCGAGCAGTGAGAAATTAGGTAGAGGAAAAAGAGCTTCTGCCAAGAAGAAGCTGTAGAATTCCCGTGATGCTCTTGAAATTTTCTTTTAGTTTGCTAGGTTTGCTAGCTTTGTGACAGCTGTTTGGTTGGGTCGGCTTTTCAGCCTTCTCTTGTTGCGCTTAGGCGTCTTCTTCTCTTGTATTCTCTTTTTTCTTTTCCAATAAAATTTTAACCTTTTTAGTCAAAAAAAAAGACTGTTGAAATTGATGCTGAAATTCAAATCAATTGATCCCATTTACTACTTGAGAAGTTAACTAGGATTTTGATATTGTTTCTTTCTCAAATAATTTAGGAACAAAACCATATTGGCTAACAAAAGTGCTGGCAAGTTTAAGCTATTTTAATCCCATTTAACGTCGGGTCTGTTGATCTTTTTTTATTGGGAACTAACAACAACGTAAACACTTAATTTCGGCTTAGTAAATTCATATCATTACTTCAAGCTTCAGTATATATGATGTTACATTTTCTTTTCCTACTGGAATATGGTATGTAATAATCCATGGAGCCGAATTGAAACCATTCCACATACCTTCATGCTTCTTATTGTGTTAAGGCTGTGCCTGTGGTTGTGGATGCATTGGCCGCCGAGTTAATACATTTTAATTTATGACTCCAAGTTGTGTAAATGGCAAAAATAAAATAAACGTACGCCGAAGAAGAACATTCGTGGTAATTATATGTGGATGACGTATGATTCTAATATTCTTTAGAACAAATGCAGGTCATCAGCTGTTAAAAGCTAAAGCTGGAACATTCAGAGCAAAAGATTCAGTATGCGCAAGGGAAACCAAGCTTACTAGAGTAGAGAAATCAACCAGTTATTCTAGAAGAAGCATATAATTACATTATGTTATAGGAGAGGATGCTTTCTTGAGTGGTAGGGGAAGTGATGAAAATGTGAAGAAGAATTAAATGCTACTGAAAACGAGAATGTGCAAGATGAGGTTAGAATAGAGAAACTAAGATTGGAGAGAAGAAAACAAGAAAATGAGATACTGCAACGGCTACTACGTCTACTCCTCTGATCTCCAAATCCCCCGCAAAGCAGATTATACTTTCGTTTCCTACCAGGATGTCCATTTTGATCACCACATGACTAGTAATTCTAAGTATTCTGTAATATGCAACTTTTTTTATTTTTCCTTTGGTATGTAATAATTGGGTCCTGTTAACCTATGCATCCATCCATATACATAGGTTTAGATCTAATATATGATTAAGAGATTTTGTATTGGGAAGGCAACCGAAGTTAATTGTGTTTTAATGAGATTAAATTAATACCCTTATAATTTTAAAATGAAAATATGCGAGCCAGAGAAATCCAGTTCAATGAGGCTTGGACTGCAAAGTTTTACAACATAATTTGGATGGTCATTTATATACTTGACATTGGGGTAGGAAATTGAATTTTTTGGGTGCCATTTTCGGTGGCATAAGTGTTTTGGAAAGAAATTTTCTTTTATCCTCCCCCCGGATCTGAGAAGGTATACTCTTGAAATATTTTGATTGATTCATTTAGGAACATATAGACAGACACAATAATCATGTATTCAAAAGATTTAATTCAATCATCAAGTAAGAGGAAGATTGTTCTTCTTCGGTGATTAGAAATTCTATTGTTTTTCAATGGAAGATTCCATAAGAAATTTCAAACCAATCATGATGATAACGATCATGCTTAAATTTCAAATCCGAAGACATTTCTACAACCCATAAATTTTCCAACCATTTTAAGATGATTCAATGTCTCTCTAAAATTTCGAACGCTCCATTATTGGTTGATCTTGATGCCTCCTCTTATTCCGCCGTATAAGGATCTCTACTTCTTCCATATGCTAACTTTCTTCTCTTAGATATCTTAATTGAGGATATAATAATCTAATAAGAACCTACCAGCTTGAATCACCAGGCTTCGAAACCTTGCGTACTTCGTTTATTGGTAGTTAAACCCCACGCGAAGAGAAATAATAGAGGTTAACTTTAACGACGTTATTAAATAACGGGCATCCAACTCAAAACCAATTGGCAATGAGTGGAGAAGCCCTAATAGATTATAAACCGCAGGATCTTAAATAACCCAATCATGTGGGATTAATAATCTCAACACGCCCCCTCACGTGTAGCCTCGGCGGGTCTTATAAACACGTGGACAATTAAATCGGGCGACGCGAGTAAAGGTGCGGTCAACTGACTCGACATAAATAACCTGCTCTGATACCATATTAAATTACGAGCATCCAACTCAAAACCAATTGGCAATGAGTGGAGAGGCCCTAATAGATTATAAACCGCAGGATCTTAAATAACCCAACCATGTGGAACTAATAATCTCAACAGAAGTGGATGACAAATAAAATTTCTCCTACTGCCATTTGGTGCCACATCACTTTGCGGTCATTCAGCTGTTAAAATAAGCTGTTCATATAGCAATTTCGGATACAAAGCCGTCCAATCTCTCAAATCTCAATTTTCCGCTGTTATCTGGGTTCGCTACTGATTTTCAAAGCAGTTGAGAATTGGTAGGGCTGACCGATGAATCTTTCTTACATCCTTTTCAATCTTAGTTTCTTTTATAGTATTAAAGATCCTTTCGATGTAAAAAGAAAAAGGATGTTATTTGCATCTCTGATCTGTGTGACTATCTTATTTTCTTGTTCCTAGTTTGGTTATGTGTTTGCCCTAAGAGTATGAACAGACTGTAAAGCATTTCAAATCTTGATATGATGTTGTTTCATGAGATCTACCTATTTTTTACTACTCAAATTGAGGTTGTTACTTTTAAATTTTAAGCTGTTAGAGTTGGAAAACTGGGAGTGGCAACAGAACTCTCATAATATTCTAACTTTTACCAAATCAGAGTAACCAAATGACATAAGCAGCATTAGTGGATATAATTTGCTCCATGTTAACTGAATGTAGTATTGTAGTAAAGATGAATTCCCTAAGCACAGCAGAAAACTGCACTTTCCGGAAACAATGTAAAACATGTATCATCATCTAGTATGCAGTTTCATTATTAGTAGCCAGGAACGGGAACGAGGTCGGGAGCGGGAGCGAGGACGGAAGCGGGGATCGTAAAATTTTCAAAAAATGAGATACCAGAAGCGAGTTGGGAGCGTGAATTACATTTTTTCAGAAATAGTAGTTATATTACCAATTTTCCAATATTGTAATCAAGAAATATGACAAGTACATAAATATTTAGAAAATATAACTTAAGTGCAGGAATATATCTCATTCATTGACCTCTTTTGCTTCTTGTGTTTGTTACGAGCACTCCGAACTCATTTGTGCTAGTGTTTCATGTTCTTGTGAACTTGGAGGTGGAGGTGGAGGTGTTGGTGTAGGGGAGGATGGAGGGATAACAACAGGTGTTTGTGTTGTAAAGTAATCCACTTCATTATCAGATGTTGTTTCTAGCACTAGCAAGTTTTTTTACTTTGGCACTATCACCGAACAGGACTCTTACATCAACTTCTTCTTTTTTTTAAATTTTTCTCATCTCTTTTGAAACTTTAGAACACAGGTTTATACCTTGAGGCTTGAAGCCCGGTAAAACACCGATTATGTGTTGATGCACCCTTGTATAAGATCCCATATATGGTTTCACTTGGCACCCGAAATTGCATATAAACTTCTGCCCACCACCACCTCCTCCTTTATCTTCAGTTTTCTTATCAATCTTTTGAACGTACTTCCAAAGAGGAGCTGAGGTTGATTCTTCAGCCTGGTCACCATCATCCTCTTCTAAATTTATTACTGAGTTTGAAGATGTATCCATGGAAGAAGAAATGATAAAGAAGAAACAGGATTTGATGATTTGTGTTTGCTGCTGAAGGTATGAAATTGAAGGCCTTATAAAGACTTATCACGTCTCTTTAGTTTTTGGGTCTGAAGTTGGAAATAGGTGGGATTTATGTTCATGTTGGAATTAGGCATGAGAATTAAGTTTCACGGCTGATTACAAGAACTTAAATGTTGGAAACAGGTGAGAATTAAGTTTCATGTCGGAATTAGGTATGGGAATGTTGGAACTAGTGGTGGGAATTAAGAATTGGTCAGAAGTTGAAATCACACTGTTCTTGATGTTAGGAATGCGTTTTTTGCATGATAGGAGCAAGCTCCTAACACGTTTCTCACTTGGGAACGCAGAACCGCGGATCTCATGGAGATACCAGATAGCCTCAGACGTTCCTGGCTACTAAGGTTTCATTCAGTGGATGGATCATTTTGCCTACCACTGTTGGGTCGAATCAGCAAGTTTGTGTTCTCTATATGTATGACTAGAATTATAGGTTTCTAGATATCCAACCAAAAAGAGTGGTAAACCCTAAAAATCAACAGCAACAAACAAATAGATCTTCCTTGTTCATGATCAATCAATGGAAGCAGAAACATCAAATACATGGGAAAACAAGAAAAGTACTAATAACACATTAAACTAGTATTCATACTTTCTCTTACTTTCGATTTGGTGTGTATGAGTTTTCGGTATTCTAACCATGGATAATGGCTTGTGTTTCCTTGTACATAATAGACAAAGAATTTAAAGTGAAAATAAAAAACAACAAAGAAGCCGGTTAAACAACACATAACAAAGTATCAAACACCCATTTCATATGATCTGATGTTGTTTCGTTGCAATGAATTGGGAGGAAAGTGATCACATACTAAAAAATGAGAGTAGTCATATCTGAAATTGGTTCGTTCAGAATTTGATGAAGTTGGTACGCTCTATCCTTTGCAAGTCTTACATAATATTGCAATTTATTATAACTCCATTAACCCATTTTTATGATGATAGGGCCAAAAATGACCGAACAGAACTTTGAGCTTTCATTTTTGGCAAGCCATGGGGTCTGCCTTTATATTTAGGACCCAGTGGCGATTAGCCAGTCATTATGATGATAATGTAGAAGCTTACTGTTGTGTACCTTGTGTTGGACTTGAAAAGGAACTTCCACAAATTCTGAAGGCAGCCATTTCAGATATGGAAGTTGATGAATAGTCTATCAAGAGACAAGTCCTCGTGTTAAAATTAAGCTGCTAACCGTTTTATGCAATGTTGTAATACCATTTGATGAAATGTAACTTAGTAGGATAGTTTTAGGAGGCAAATTTTGATCAAATAGAAACTTTCTGCTATCATTTCATTTGCAACAATCAATAATTTGTAAACAAGTCACTGGGTTACTCTCATTTCTCTCACCCATACCCATTTACATATGACCATTCTATTTATTTATAGAAGGTGTAAAATTGTATCTATTTAACAAGACTTCAATTCATTTCATTGAGATGAAACATCACATCAAGATTTCAAACGCTTTGCAGTCTGTTCATACTCTCAGGGCACAATACATACTCTTAAATTATACTTATTCTCTTAAATTGGAAGGATCTTTAACATAGAGTAAAGAGTAGGCATCTAAGATGAATTAACTAATACCGAAAAGAGTAACATATTACGGTGATTGCGGAAATTAAATTGCTCAACACCACCGTTTCTCAACTGCTTTGAAAACCAGTATCAAAGCCAGAGACTGCGGAAAACGGAAAACTAAGATTCGGGAGTTTGTGAAGCTCTGTCATCTTCTTCAACCTCTTACTCTCTTTCTGAAGCTTCATAAAACCGAACACAGGAAAAAACCGGAGAAACTAACGATTTGTCTACAACAACAAATCATTGGTATCATAGTTTTCTGAGAGGAAAAATCATTGTGAGGGTAAGTAGATGTTGTTGATGGCCATGTGTTTGATGTTTCTGCTGCTTCCATTGATGGATCATGAATAAGGAGAAATTTGTTTTTTAATCGGTGTTGATAATTTTTAAGGTTTGAGAATATCTTTTTTCTCTCTAAACAGCTGCTAGATAGATGAAGGCGGCAGAGAGCTGCTAGATGGATCATGCGCAACTATTCTACTTATAAAGGTTTAGAGATGTAGCCCAGTTTAGGGTTTAATTTGTGATCGTTGATCTGTTTTGTTTTAACGGCTCTTACGTATTTTAAGACTGAGTCACTGATCGTAACGGATCCAAGTATCTGTTACTGACGGCAGGGATCGGTTCCTACAGATAAAGGCAGACCCCATGGCATGAAAATGTAACATCATAATCAAAATGGACCGACTAAACCGTAATTGTTTTGTTGGAACATAGACGAATTCCGGTGGTATTGTATACTAGAACAGAACAGATCAATGTTGGAACTAGTAAAGAAATACTCCCTACGTCCCTAATTAGATGAGCTATTTGGTTTTTAGTTTTGTCCACAAATAGATGAGTTATTTCACTAACCAAGGGGATATTTCTAAAACTACCTTTTTAATTGATTATTTATGTATAATTTGATAGTCATGTTTATATTCGTTGCGTAGGTGTTTTAAAATGCTTTTCAACGGTATAAAATTTATAAAAAACCGTGGTATAGTTTAAGAGATAAATCGTTTCTAGATTTTACTAATTATTGCCCGTAAAGGTATAATTGTAAAAAATACTTAAATATACTCCACTTTCCTCCTTACCTTAAAATTTGTGCAAACTACAAGTAGCTCATCTATTTAGGGACGAAGGAAGTAATGTATAAGAAAATCAAGGAGTGAGAGATCAGTGATGGTTGGTCGTTGGTGAGGAAAGATGCACTCCCTACGTTGAAAAGTGCTATTTTCGTTTTTTTCATTTTCATTTTCGTCAATAATGCCACATTCAGGGTTTTTAATACCGTATACAAAAGGGAATATCAGATACGTTTAAAATGATGATATATTAGTCTAACACTGTGGAAACTGATGCTAAAAATAAAGTTCACTGATCCCGTTTAACTACTCAAGAGTAGAATTGGGGACAAGTTATCTGATATTGTATATTTCTCAAATGATTCATGAGTAAAACCATTTTTGGCTACCAAGAGTGCTATTTTTTTGGTTGATATGATCAGCGCGTGAATCTAACCACTAACACGGGAGTTCAACCCCTGGCCAAGACAGCTAGTTGTCTATTGCTTTTTTCTCTTGAGAGCTAAATAATTAATTTCGGCTTAGTAAATTCGTATCATTACTGCAGGCTTCAACATAAGATGTTCCTTTTTTCTTTTTTCATGCTGCAATATGGTCCGTAATAAGCCCCATGCTCATGCTGCTTATGTTTTGTTAAGGTTGTGGTTGCAGCTATGAAGCACCGATACTGATACGGGGATTCGTCCATTTTCAAAAAATGGGGATACGGGATACGTTGGGATACGTGTATTAATTAAAAAATATTTAATTTAATTTATTAATAGTGAAAAGAATCGCTTAAAGTATGAAAATTCTAAAATACTATCTGGAATATCAAAAAAAAAAAAAATAGATAAAAAAAAAAAGATAACCCATCACTTATCAATATTGAATAAGAATGTTAGGGTTAGACATTTATATACTGCTTCAATAGAATAATTTTTGATAAATACGAATATATTATATATTTAAAAATATTTAACATATTCTGTATATAAATATTTGGCAATATTATATATATATATATTATACTATAAGAAGTGTCCCCTCTAAAGTATCCGAGAAGTATCCCAAAAGTATCCCCTACCCTTTTTGTAATTAATAAAAAGGGACACTTTAAATGGGGTGTCCGATACGTATCCCCAAGTGTCTCCAAGTGTCCGACACTGATAAGGCGTCCGACACACGATACGTCACCCATTTTAAGGTGTCCGTGCTTCATAGGGTTGCAGTTACATTGTCAATTGAAAATTCAATATATGACCACGAGCTATTTAACCTGGCACTTTTAGGGGCGACCCCAAAAGAATTAGGGGCGACACAAAACGACAAAAATTGTCATAATCGGTAGGTTATTTCACAATCGGTAGGTTATTTTCGGGACGTTTTTTTTTAATCCCAAACTACCCTTTGCAATCGGTAGATAACTATACAATCGGTAGTTAATCAACAATCGGGAGTAAATTTGGTTTGTATAACTTCCGAATATAAAGTAAAATCCTTTATCTTTTGAATTTTGACTATCCTATAATCGGTAGTAAATAAAGTTATCTTGACTCCCGATTAAAGTAGACCTTTGGCAAATATCCTACCATAATCGGTAGGGAATTTAGGTTATTTAACTCCCGAATATAGAGTAGCCCCAAAATGAGATTTTGCGAAAATCCTTTTTTTTTTTTGGAATTTTGGTTGAGCCTATAGTCGGTAAGAAAGGAAGAGTTATCATGACTTCCGATTATACAGTGGCTCTCTTTGCAAACATCCTACCATAATCGGTAGTCAAAATAGTTCATATAACTACCGATTATAGAGTAGCCCCAAAAGCAGATTTTGCAAAAATCCTTTTTTTTTTGAAATTTTGGTTGAGCCTATAATCGGTAGTAAATGAAGTTATCCTAACTTCCGATTATCCTTGCTCTCTTTGCAAATATCCAATCATATTCGGTAGTCAAAATAGTTCATATAACTATATAGAGTAGCCCCAAAATCAGATTTTGCAAAAATCCTTTTTTTTTTGGGAATTTTGGTTGAGCCTATAATCGGTAAGAAAGGAAGAGTTGTCATGACTTCCGATTATATAGTGACTCTCTTTGCAAATATCCAACCATAATCGGTAGTCAAAATAGTTCATATAACTACCGAATATAGAGTAGCCCCATAATCGAACACAGCCGGGAGGGGCTACGCCCCCCCCGGACCCCCCCAGACCCCCTGTATAGCGTACCGGCATTGTATTCATGCCCGCACCGAGCTTTTTCAACTGCATTGGTTGAGCCTATAATCGGTAGTAAATGAAGGTATCCTGACTTCCGAATATAGAGTTGCCCCAAAATGAGATTTTGCAAAAATCCTCTATTTTTCTAATTTGGTTGAGCCTATAATCGGTAGTCAAAATAGTTCATATAACTACCGAATATAGAGTTGTCCCAAAAATGAGATTTTGAAATCGGTAGCTAAAAAAAACCTAAACTACCGATTATGAAGGGGTATACAAGTATTTTCAATCTATTTTGTCTTTTGTGTCGCCCCTAATTCTTTCGGTGTCGCCCTAAAAGTGCCAGGCTATTTAAGTGGCAAAAATGAAAAAAATTGTTTTCTATTGTTATTGTTTACCAAATATCATCATTCTGAGATGACAAATTAAGAATACACCGAAGTACATTCGTAGTAATTATATGTGGTATACGGTAATTATGGAAGATGGGTATGGTCCATTTTTTAAAACAAATGCAGGTTCAGATGTCAAAGCAAAGTTGGAACATAAAGAGATACGCCCCAAAGAAGCAGAAGCTCTGACCAGTGACCATGCTTGAAACTGCAAGGTTCGGGTAACCTTAGTTCTCATATGCTTCTGTTCAAGAATAATTGTTGGGCTTAGTGAATTATCCCGGAGCAGCAACTTATAGTGGGCCTTAGCTCCGTCTTTGTAAATGTACACCCTGGCCGCTGGGTGTGCGGCCGGCTGCATATTCAAAGTGTTCACAGTCTCGTCCTTGTAAATGTACACACTGGTCAGGGAACAACAACCACTAGAACTAATTAAGGATCATTTGATAAAACATTCTCCATTTGATAGATTATGTTTGTGTCCAGTTTTTCTTTCTACAGCTAGATACACGCCCATTTTAGTTTCACCACAAACAACAGTCTTGTCCTGCTGTTAAGGATAAAGGATGGCTCTTGTTTTGGTCTGGAGAAAATTGTAAATGGGTTTTTGATTAGCACTAGTCAGTAAATATTTTTAAAACCCAAGGGCCTAGAGCCGTTAACCACAGTACACAAATTTTGATCTCCATTAAATCAAGAACTAGAAAAGGAATGGAAATATTTAATTTTGGCTGTGATTTTGCTTAGGAAATTCATTTCAGTGTTCATTTCAGTAATTCAGTATATGGTGATCCGTCCATTACCTGCTATAATATTGTGTGAGATAATAATAAATTGAACCGAATTCTGATCAACTGATGCTGCCAACGTTTTGTAAACGACTATGGTCGTAGTTACACTAGTCATTAAATTACTCTAATTTTTCTTACCCATTATGCCTACTTCATTTGCCACTCACAGTCATTGCATCTATCTCCGATTAAAATTTAACAAATTCATACCGAGCAAAAAAAATTTTTTTTTAACAAATTCATGATTTTCAGTGCCAGGAAGCCATTGGAGCAAAAAAAAAAAAAAAAATAGACACACAGATGCAGATAACAACTTAAATTATCCTTTGCCTTTTCACATACAAAGTAGAAAGAATCTTCAATACAAAGAGAAAGTCTAGCTATAACAAACAATACAAAAGGGGGAGAACAGTTTACGTCGAAATAAGTTGTTGGACTATCAAAACCAACTGTTTGAAATCTACCGATTCTCAACTGCTCTGAACAGCAACCAGGATTATCTACAACATTAGAAAACTGAGATCCAGAGAATGAGGCTCTGTCATCTTCTTCCTTATCTCTTGGACCCGTTCAGTGAACCAGAAGATGAACCAGTAGAAGAAAAGACCGGAAAAACTTAACATTTGTTTGCAGCAAAAAGTCATCGTTATGATGGTCTTTTGAGAGGAAAAATCATTGTGAGGGGAAGTTGATGCTGTTGATAGCCATGTATTCTGCTTCCATTGATGGATCAAGAACAATAGAGTAGATCTGACTGTTGGTGTTGTTGATTTTTTTAGGGTCTGGAATTTCTTGCTTCTCTCTACTCACCTAGCTAGATGGAGGCGGAAGAGAGTTACTTTTCTATTTATAAGGCTTCGAGGTTTAGCACATTCTAGGGTTTAATTTGTGATCGTTGATCTTTCTTTGTATCAAGGGTATCCTATGCATGTGCTGCCACCAAACATTTCACCATCTCATAAATATTACAGTTGTGAAGTGTGGTTGGAAAATTACTGCAGTAGCATAAGCTTACTGAATTTACTGAATCATATTAAAACTGATTCTTTTATTAAGAAGATATTAATGGTCATCATCCCCCGCCACCAAACTAACTATTTGAGTACTAAAATAAGATTAATACACTATGCCATGAGGTTGCACTGTGATTAGATTCAGTTATGCCACTGAAAATGGCACCCAACATATTCATTTTCCTACCCTGGCCTAATGTCATGTAAAAATGACCAACCAAATTATAAATCACTGTCATACATATTTCGCAAGACAAGGTCCATTGCACATTGAACTGGGTTCTCTGGCTCTATATTTCTCTGGATTTATCCGACTCTATGTTGATAGATCTAGTGTATGGGATTGTCAGCAGTCTCTTATGCAATTGTTGTCTTACTAATTTTAATTTCAAAAGGATATACACATATATAGTTTTTTTTGTGCCTGTGTGTGCATCTATTCGAGAAAAAACCGACTCGAGGATAAAATGCTTGGCAATTTAGCACCAAAGCTGAGGAGAAGAACAGCAAAAGCAGCACCAAGTTCAGAAGTTTCCGGATTAACTGGAGTAATTTTGTCAAAAATTGTGTTGGTAATTATGGGCATGAGCGAACTCGGAAATTGGAGTTTCTATAAATTGTCCTTCTGGCAATGACGATTCTTCGTAGTATGTTCCTTATGTGTGCAGTTAGACAAGTCATTTAACAACTTTATTTATTTACAAAAGCTGTAAAAGTTAGTAGACTGCAACTCCATTTCTGTTCATATTATAATTTAAAAAGTAACAACATCTCAATATTAGCAGTATAAAAAATGTAGATCTCAATTCAATGAGATGATGAAACAACATCACATCAAGATTTCAATATAAGTAACCATATTAATACTGAAAATAAGCCAGAGAAAATAATAATAGCTTATAAATTAGAGTAAGATATTGTGGTGACAAATGATGTCTGAAAGATCAGTGATAGCGGAAAATTGCTCAGCACCACCGATTCTCAACTGCATTGGAAACTAGCAAGCACAAAGATAGCCTACATTTGGGAGGATTTACATCTTCTTCAACCTCTAATTGAAGCCTAAGAGAACACAATGCCAGGGAAACCAACTATTTTTTTGCGACAGAAAGAGACACAATCATAGTGTTTTGAGAGGAAAAATCATTGTGATGGGAAGTTGATGGCCATGTATTTGATGTTTCTAGAACAGAACAGATCAAGGTTGGAACGGGTAAAGAAATAATATATAAGAAAATCTTGGAGTGAGAGAGATTGGTGATGGGTTGGTTGTTGGTAAGGAAGGATGTATATCTATGAAACAAGGTGGTACGGCACTGCACAGCAAGTGGGGTGATGTATACAATGCCACATTCAACGTTTTTAATACAACATCCGAGTACCAGATATGTAAAAATGATTATACGATGGTCTAAGATTGTTGAAATTGATGCTGAAATTCAAATCAATTGATCCCATTTATTACTTGAGAAGTTGAGGGTAGAATTGGGGACAAGTTAACTAGGATTTTGATATTGTTTCTTTCTCAAATAATTTTCGGAAAATGGGTCATTTGTCCAAATATTTTTAAAACACAGTTTAAATGGACGAGTAAAAATTATTATGGGTGAAATGGACACAAATAAAATAATAAGGATGAAACTGGATGCATCCTTACTTAAACTTAAAAAATAGCAATGATGAAACTGGATGCATCTTGTGTAAATTAAAAATAAGAAAAAGTTTTGAAAATGGGCAGGATGAAACTGTTTACATCCTGTCTATTTTTACATTTTTGTCCATTTAAACAGTATCAAAATCTAACTGTCCTTTTCACCCAGCAAATGTTGGTTTTGGTCTTTTTAACCAATTTTGTGAATAATTTAGGAACAAAACCATATTGGCTAACAAAAGTGCTAGCAAGTTTAAGCTATTTTAATCCCATTTAACGTCGGGTCTGTTGATCTTTTTTATTGGGAACTAACAACAACGTAAACAGTTAATTTCGGCTTAGTAAATTCATATCATTACTTCAAGCTTCAGTATATATGATGTTACATTTTCTTTTCCTACTGGAATATGGTATGTAATAATCCATGGAGCCGAATTGAAACCATTCCACACACCTTCATGCTTCTTATTGTGTTAAGGCTGTGCCTGTGGTTGTGGATGCAATACATTTTAATATATGACCCCAAGTTGTGTAAATGGCAAAAATAAAGTAAGCGTACGCGGAAGAAGAACATTGGTAGTAATTCTATGTGGCTGGGTATGACGTATGACATTACTACCAATGTCAAGTAAAAATGACCATCCAAATTATGAATCATTCTCATACTTGGCAAGGAAAGGTCCATTGCACATTGAATTGGGTTCTCTGGCCCTATATTTCTCCGGATTTGAGTAGTGGCGACCTCGAGGACATCATCAAACTAGGAGACTCTGTGAATTTCATCCACTCTGCACAACTAAATGGATAGAATACACAAACTTTTGGGGGATACATCAAAACATGGTGACCAGCAGTTACACCACCATTATCATCGTCCTACTTTCGGATTAAGGGAGACTTAAAAAGAAATCTGTACAATAAATTATCTGCAGAAATTCGGACATTCAAGAAACCCCAGCAAGGCATTGCAGCAGCATCACCAGTGCAAGAGCATAGAGGATCAAGACTATCAAGGTGGACATTTTAACACCCTCATTGACGTTAGTGATCAAGAAACTATCAAGGTTAAGGGCATTTGTTCATTTTCCTAAATATTGTAACTTATGTCCTATGTGGCTCCAAGAAAAGTTTGAAAATGAGAAGAAACTTTCCTGTTAAATAACTCCTACGTTATTAATGATTTTCAAACCCCTTTTAATTCTTAATATCTTTGCCATCTTAGGAAAAGAGTTTAGCTTTAAATTTTTTATAGATCATGTAACATTTAAATACGGCTCCGCCGCCGGTTATTTGATCCACTTATTTGCATTTCTTTAATAGTTTCCAACTAGGGATTTGGTAATTGATAATGAAGAAGAAGCTTATTTGATAATGAACCACAGGGTTGTGTTCGACTTGCAAAGGGATAGAGAACGAAGCCATTTGAGATATGGAGATATGAAATCTGATTAGGTTGATGAATGGTCGATAGAAAAATCCTCATGTTAAACGCAGCTATTGGAAACTATAATGATGCAAAATTTGTTCTTCTGATTTACACCGATTCTTGAAGTTCTGCCATATTTGACAAAATCCAAATTTTAGACTGAAATTCATGGAGACAAGACGAATTGCTGCTTATGTTTTGTAAATGGCTATGGTAGTGGCTACCTTGTTAGTCATTTTGTTACTCTCAATTTTCTTACCGTGATTGCCTCTCTCTTGGGTTAAGAATTTAGCAAATTCATTTTCAGTAGTAAAGTAAGGTTGGAAGCCATTGGAGCTGAATTTAATCCACTTTTTGCAACCCTATCTATGCTACTGAATAAATAATCTTAAGGGAACAATACATAATAAGTAATCAGTGATACTCTTCAGACACCAGAAATCAAACCATACAATAAAACACACAGATGCAGATGACAACTTAAATTATCCTCTTTTTTTTTTTTTTTTTTTGACTGAGAAGGGCAAAATTTATTAAAAAAGAGAAGTTACCAAAATGGTAACGGAGGAATACAAAACAAGAGAAAATCCTAGACTAGGAATGAATCACAGCATCCCAGTTCGAAATAAGAGAAGAAAGAGGTATGCCGCTAAAAACATCCGTGTTAATAGCCCATTTAAAAAGAGTACATTTAAATCATCCTTTTTCACATACAAACTAAAAGGAATCTGCCATACAAGCCGAAAGACCAGCTAGGTAAGATGGATTAACTAATACAAAGAGAACATAGGGGAACATTTTATGGGGAAAGAGGTTTTGGAGTACCAAAACCAACTGTTTTTGAAATCTATAACCGACGATGACATCCGTAAATAGATCAGGAGATTAAGAGGCTCCGTCATCTTAGTCACCCTCTTGTCGAATCGTACTGAAAAGTCAAGAGCAAACTAATTATTTGTTTGCCGCAACATATAGTCACGATAGTAGTGTTTTGAGAGGAAAAATCATTGTGAGGGGAAGTAGGTGATGTTGATGGCCATGTATTTGTTTGATATTTCTGCTTCCATTGATGGATAATGAACAAGGAGATCTGTTTGTTTGGTGTTGTTGATTTTTAGGGTTTGGAAATCTTTTTTCTCTCCAGACAGCAGCTAGATAGATGAGTCGGAAGAGACTAAAGAGTTTGAGGACAACTTTCCTATTTATAAGTCTTGGAGTCTAGCCCTTCCAGATTAGGGTTAACTTGCTATGGTTGATCTGTTTTTTGATATTAGATCTAACGGATCACATGTATTGTAGACGGCTGCTGCGATTGGGAGAATTCACAATGGCTATGTATGATAAAGGCACACCCCATGAGATGCCTTAAATGAAACATGAATGTGAAGTCAAAATGGCTAGGACTGGGAGAATTCACAAGTTATATCAACAATTGCAGCATCAAGCCAAACCATTTTTTTTCCGCAGAACATTTTGGAATCACCAAAGGATTATCCTCTCATAATTAAAAAAACCGTTGAATAACCTAAGTTTTTGGTTGTATTTGGTGGCTAATTAAGAGAATTTTTGGACAAAATGATCATCCCAAAAGGATCCCACCAAATGAAACAGCATATTAAATTGTCCAACAGGTTTTAACACCCTCACTGATGGTTTTATTTTTATGACCATGGTGCTAATGCCGAATCTCTGTTTAGCCATTCATGTCATGTAGAATTTGGTCCATTTATTTGCACAGCTAGCTATTTGGTAAATGATAATATAGAAGCTTATCGATTAATGAATTGCAGGGTTGTTGTGGGCTTGTGTTGGACTTGCGAAGGATTGGAGTGGAGGTACTTCACCAAACTCTGAACGAAGCCACTTCAGATATAGATGTTGATGATTAGTCTATCAAGATAGAAATCCTCATGTTAAAAGCATCTAACAGTTTTGGCTCATAATTTATGCAAAGTTTGTTCTTCTGTTTCACATTTTTTCCTGACAATTAGGAAACTTTAGGAGGCAAAATTTCATCAAACGTACAGACAATATAACTTGGTAGGATACTTCTGGAGGCAATTGATCAAACATACATTTTCTCCTGCGATTTTGCTCAGGAAATTCATCTTTACTACATTCAGATTTAGAGTTCGGTGTTCCATTTTTTAGCTGCTGTATCATTTGCAATAATCCATAAAACTCATCTTTACTCATATATTATTTACAAAAGGTGTAAAAGTTAGTATATACTCTCTCAGATAAAAATTTAAAAAGTAACAACATTTCAATTTTAGTAATAAAAAAAAGGTAGATCTCAATTCATAGAGATGAAACAACATCCTGTCAAGATTCCAAATGCTTTTACAGTCTGTTCATACTCTCAGAGCACAATACATCGAAGTAACCAAACTGAAAACAAGCCACAGAAAGTAATAAAGACTATGACTAGGTAGCTAAGATGAATTAACTAATACAAAAAAGAGCAATATACAAAAAAGGATGTCACCATAATATATTGCTCTTTGAAAACTAGAAACAAAGTTATAGATAGCCTGAAAATTGAGGTTTGGGAGATTGGGAGGCTCATACATCTTCTTCAGCCTCTGATTTAACCCAAAGAGAACACAACGCCAGAAAAAACCGGAGAAACCGACTATTAGTTTGGTAACATAGACGCACACTATCATAGTGTTCTGAGAGGAAAAATCATTGTGTGGGGAAGTCGATGACCATGTATTTGATGTATCTGCTTCCATTGATGATGGATCATGAGCAAAGAGATCTGTTGTGCTGTTGATTTTTAAGGTTCGGAATTTACGTTTTCTCTCTACACAGCTAGATAGATGAATGAAGGCGGCAGAGAGTTGAGGACAACTATTCTACTTATACGGGTTTAGAGATCAATCCCAGTCTAGGGTTAAATTTGTGATCGTTGATCTGTTTTCAGTTTAAACGGCTCATACGTATTTTATGACTGAGTCACTGACCGTAACGGGCCCAAGTATCTGTTACTGACGGCTGCGATCGGTTCCTACGGAATATGGATAATGGCAGACCCCATGGCATGGCTTAAAATGTAACATCATCATCAAAATGGACCCGACTAAACCGGAATTATTTTGTTGGAACATAGACAAATTCCAGTGGCATTTTGTTGCAATAATCCATGGAATCACGCAGCTTATCTTTTAAGGCTGTGGTTGCGGTTACACTGCAGACCACAAGCTGTGTAAATGGCAAAAATAAAAACAATATTCTCAATCGTTTTTGTTTACCAAATATCATCATGCTGAGATGAGAACTTGAGATTACGCGGAGGAAGGACATTCGTAGTTAAGGATGGCACTTGTTTTAGTGTGGAGATAAATGAAAATGGGTTTTGATTAGCTGTAGTCGGTGAATATTTTTTAAACCCAAGGGCCTAGTGCCGTTAACCACTTGTTCGGATTAGTCCCGGCAGATTTAGTTACCGATTCTAATTGGCTAATTAACTTCTGATTTTTTTGAAGGGGAAATCTATTTGATTACTGGTGGTTACATCGGACACTTCTTAGGAATGTGACAGTATTCCTCCGTAAAATCCGTAAAATGAACAAAAACCATCGGCAAACCAAATATAGCAAAAAATTATACTCCATTAATTTCCAAATAAGTAGTTTAGTACAAAAGATAGCATACTTTATAACAAAAAAGTTGTTATACGTTAAGACTTTGTAAGTACAAGTATAACATTTGACCATAAATATGAAGATTTTCGGTCCAGCAATATATATATATATATATATATACATATATAATAACTATCTATAACAAAAGAGCTGCACCCAAATATACCGATATTAGAATTCAACCTTTCGATTTTTCACTGAAGCGAGGTATCTATGATAGAGTCACATTTCACTTCTTCGGCAATTTCTCTTTCAGCATGAATTACCATACAATCTCCAAGAAACACATCACCCATCTTGTTACGAGCTACTGGTTTCACAATATTCATACACGAAAATACCCTTTCTGTAGTAGCTGTTGAAACGGGAAGAGTCAAGACAAGGCGAATTAATCTATCTATCAAATCATAGACATTTGACTTACCAGTTTCAAGCAATCTCCGACATAATTCAGCCATAGTAGTCATGTTTCCAATATCTGGATTGTCGACAACGTCACATTTGTAATGTTTGAGTTGGCTTCTTAAAACACATAATTCTTGTACTGTGAAATCTTCAGGATAAAACTTTTCCGCTAGAGTGCAAAGGGAATCAATGTCAAAAGATTTATAACTTTCATCAGGACTGAAAGCTGAACAAAGCACAAGTAGCTCCATTGACTCCTCTGTGAATCTACTGCTTAGCTCCATTAGGTGAAAATCTATGACAGCATTAAATATATCAAAGCGGTAATGATGTTCAATGGTAATGTGGTCTTTCTGCTGACAAGAACGACTGGTTCCAATCATATATTGATCTGAAAATTTCGGAAGGACAATGTCATGTTCATCACAAAAGACTTTAACACTTTCAAAAAAAGTAACCCAATTTTTGTCTCTCAACTCTTCAAGAAGCACTTTTGTTGTCTTGACCAGATGCATGGCATTCACAATGTCTTGAGTTTTCTGTTGTAGAGCTTGACATAGCACTTCGGTTATCTCCATAACACTTTTCACCAAGTGTAAGATAAATACAAACTCAAAAGATCTGATAGCAAGATATGCACCTTTAGCTGTCCCCCTTATCTTAATGCTTTTGCCGTCTTTCATAATATTTTGTAGAACTATACAAGCTGATTTATACATACGAATCAAACTGAAAACAGAACCAAAATGTGAGCTCCAACGAGTATCTGCAGCACGTTTCAAAGTATGAGTTTGATTGGCTCCGGAACCAGACTCAAGTTCGCCATTAGCTAATTTTGTGGCAATCTCTAATGCTGCAGCAAATTTCAACTGACTGTGACGCTTAGGAGAAGCCCCAACAAGCTTGAAAATAACCACTAACTTCTCAAAGAAAAGATAAACATCTTGCTCATCTGCAGCTGCTCTTACTAATGCTAGTTGTAACCTATGAGCAAAGCAATGGACATAATAAGCATATGGACAATCTTTACGAAACAATGCCTGCAACCAATTCCATGCTCCTCTCATATTACTAGCGCCATCATATCCCTGGCCCCGGATATTTTCTATTAAAAGGCCATATGAAGCAAGAGCCTTGGAAATCTCCCTCTTCAAAGTTACGGCTGTGGTGTCCTCAACACTTCTAACTGCAAAAAAACGCTCTCTAATGAAACCATCCTTATCAATAAATCTTATAACAATAGCCATTTGTTCTTGAATTGAAGAATCTTGTGCTTCATCTACCAGAATACAAAATTTAGCATCTCCAATTTCTGCACGAACATTATCTCTGACCTTGTTAGCGAGAATATGCAAAATTTCCTTTTGAATCTTCGGTGAAGTATACATTGCATTTCCAGGTGCATTTTGTAAGACAACTTCATCAATTTTATCATTCAATATAGCTGCATACTTTATCAAACCAATAAACTTGCCACGGTTTTTCGAATCCAAGGATTCATCACTGCCTCTAAATGGAAGTGCATAAAGAGCCGACACTCGAACTGTCTCAATTATTGTCTTTAGTCGTAGCATGTTCTTTTATATTATCTCCTTCCTTTGATTACGAATAGCTATATCAATATGGCAAGACGGCCTTCGTAGATTTTCACAACCTCTAACAGCATCCATGTGAAAAGATTCATGATCTCCAACATGCTTAACAAATGAACATTCAGATACTTTCTTCTTGGAACCAATCCTCTTGAAATCTGTGAAACCATCTACTGTAAATGCAGGACGTTGTGGTGGATCTGTTTCAAAAATAAAGCAGGGGAAGCAATATGCTTTGTTCTTTTCGATAGAGTACTCTAGCCATGAGTGCCTTTTCAGCCAACGATACTGGAAATAACGATTCTGTTTTCCATCCCAAGAAGGAGGATATTTGGAAAGTTTAGGTTTAAAAGGTCCATGTTTTAAATATGCTCGACGTACCTCATCTCGTTGATTCACCGGATATTCACAAATTTGAGGTCGTAGACCCGGATCGCGCTCATAAGAAACACCACTGGCTTCCGTAGGGACAGTACATACATTTGTGTGAACTACAACTTTTTTGGATTTACTAGATATAGTTGGTTGAGCATATGATGGGTTCTTTCTCTGCTGAGAAGTACCAGGCTCATGGTGTGATGATGCCGGAATGTTAACGTCGTTGGTAGAAGTAAACAGTCCACTTGGTTTGTCAATCCCCTTCGCCTTCGGCTTGAAAAATGACTCTATCGTTTTTAGCTTCTTGGCCGCTGGGTGAAGATGGTCGAGCGACATTGTAACCTGAATAAAATTAGTTGACACATGATTAAACACTAACAATCTGCCACTTGCTAAAAAAAATACCCAACATAAACTAAAATCAACAACAATAAAGTGTAAACTGATCTTAAGTAACATAATTGGTAATTTACATATACACCAAATTTCCCTATCAATTGCAAACTAATAACACAGTGAAAGTAAGGTCAAATTGAAAACCCCTAAAATTCAGCAAATCAAAAAAAAAAAATCCCTAATTCCTAAACACGTTAAGAGAAGTAGGTTACCCTAACAGGCTAACAACAATTCATTCCACTAAGCCAATTAATCTAGATAAAAGAATTAGAATCAAATTGAAAAGCCCTAAATTTTAAAACAAATACCCCCAATACAAAAACCCTACCCTAAATTGATAAGCTAAAACAAAAATTGAAAACAATAACTAGCATAAATACCTTGACTAATTGGATTTGCAATTGGGCATTACTGATTCACTGTAATCTTCCACAGAAGTAGAGACCAAAAGCCTAGGATACCACTAACAAGGTCAAGGAGGAGAGGAACAGCACACAAGCTCTAAGTTCGAACAAGGAAAAGATTGAACAATGAAGAAGTCTTATCTTTACTTCGACTATAATACCCTTAAAATATCAACTCTCACACGTATCAAGTAAATTGGTTCCCACCCACACGTATTGGATGTGGGCTAAGCATGGGCTCAATGTTGGGCTAATACCAAAAATAGTATGAATATGCATACTATAAAATTTTTGTAGCAAATTTAGGGACGGGCTAGAGCCTCGTTCAGCCCCTTGCTAGGCCCGTCCCTGCTTCAAAACATAAGTACACAGATACTTGGTAGATTTGTTGTGGGGATTGCGTCTTGTTTTAAGAGTATTACCTTTGAGAAAACTAGGAAATGCCATACCAGTGTCGAGCTTGAACATTCAAAAAAGATCAAAAAACAATGATACTATTCAGAGACCAAAAAACAAATTATAGAATAGAAAATAAGACACAGATGCACATAACAACTCAAAAATATATTCGGTGCAGCACCGGTATGTGTTGCAGCTGCATTAAAAAGTTCAGGTAGATTGAGCAAAGCTATATCTATATTAAAAGAATTTGAAAAAAAAAAAGTGTGATACACCAATTGAGAAACTTAAGGTGGTAGCAAGCTTAAGATGCTTAATAGCTATGTTGATAATCTCCCTACTTGTGATGAACACCACTGTTTTATGCTTTGGATCTCGCTGGTACATCGAGATCCCAACTATTTGTTTGGGACAAGAAATTGACAATATCATAGTGTTTTGAGAGGAAAAATCATTGTGAGAGGAAATGGATGCTGTTGATGGCCATGTATTTGATGTATCTGCTTCCATTATATTGATGGATCATGGACAATGAGATCTGGTTGTTTGGTGTTGTTAGTTTTTAGGGTTTGGAATTTCATTTTTCTTTCTACACAGCAGCTAGATAGATGGAGGCGGAAGTGAGAGTTTGAGGACAACTATTCTATTTATAGGGAGGGAGGGCTACGGGATCTAGCCCATTGTAGGGTTTAATTTATGATTGTTGATCTGTTTTCACTATTTGATCTAACGGATCACAATATTTGACGGCTGCTGCGATTGAGTGGATAAAGGCAGACTCCATCCTAGCATTTTAAAACTGGGCCAATATCTAAAACGGTACACATCCGGCCCAACATTAGCTTCTAGCTTGGGGCTATGTTTCCATTTCACTAGCACCTTGTTTTTTTATTTTATTTTATTTTATTTTTGGAAAATCCATTGTTTTTTAATTTTATTTCACGCAATCCTAGTTCCTTTTACATGCATAGGGATTTGATTATCTAACAGATCTAGAACATTAACATAATTTAAAATATTAAATAAAAATACTGGTGATATATAAATGTAAAAGGCGGATAAGATTGCATGATAATGTTGAAAATAAAAAAAATATGTCGGTACGTGTTGTTTCTGATATGATAAATGTTATAGGAAAATAAAGATATTTCCCGCTCGAAATTTCCTTATGTCGCGATAAAATCGGTCAAATCATTTGTTATGTTTTGCCAATTTTTTGCATTCGTGTTGTAGATATTGGTCAAACAGACCGAGTATATTTGAGTCCAAGAGCAGCAGTTTTTTTTGTTAATTCTTAGTATCTTTGAAGCTTGTACTGGATTAGTACTTTTAAAATATTTGGGTTTGCTAGTAGGGGATTCAAGTAGAAGCACTACGTGGATGTTGCGAGAAATTTTAGAAGAAGTTAGCATTAAGGAAAAGAAAATATTTTAACAAAGCACACAAAATATAGTTTCACTATTTTAGTCAACTGTAAAAAGTTGGTAAGATCAATATCTCAAGACTACCTCCATGTAAGGCTGAGTGGTTAAAAAAAAAAATTTCCAAACATTTCTTATTTTGCAATCCGGTATATATGCAATTATTTCCCCTGGCGAGATTGGGGTATACTCAAACTAATTGGGGTATACCCAATGAGACAAAATAGGGTCATTTTGAAGTAAAAGAGGTCACCCCTTAACCAAATATTTTCAAAATGGCAAAATTGCCCTCGTTTAATTAACACTAAAAGTTTGATTAGATTAATTAATTAAGTTTAAATTGATTGTGTTATAAACCAAATATATATTTACTAAGATGCCCTTCGTGTCTAAGATTAGGGTTTACATATCTTGGGAACCAAGTCTTCTATCTATATAAAAAGAGGCTTAACCCATTGTAATTCTACAGATATTAATGGAATTCTCTATGCTTCTTCTCCCTATTTTCTATCTCCTTCTCCTTTTACAAGACGTTATCACGCACTTAGCTCTACCAACTAAGCTGTATTTGATAAGAAGCCCAAAGTCGTGGAAAAAGTTTCCAGCGCCATAATAAAGAACATAACAAAATCAACTATGTGGATGCAAATCCAATATGACGGATGGTGACAGCATTAATTCGTAATTGCAATCCGTCTTACACTAACGCTTGGTTTTGATTTGCTATCTGTATTTTTCGTTTTCCTTTTCGTGTACATACGAAGTACATTGATATACCAGTTGCTTGGTATTACACCAAAACTTGAAATATGTATCTGTTTATACAGAATGGTCATGGAATCATGGTACCGGCTTATTTGGTCTTGATAACCAAAATCAATCGATAATTTATTATTATTATTATTATTTTATTTTTTCTTTTGCATCCATCTTATAACGATGTGATGAGTAAGATTGATGTTACCATGAAAAAGAAGCAACCTGATTGGTGTTGGTAATTCTCCATCGTTTTTATAAGATGGGAGAATATGCATTGGCATATATTTTATTTTTGCCGATATGGGTAATCAACATATTGATTTTTTTTTCTCTCTCTCCTATTTTATTCATGGAGAAAAGAAAAGAAAACCACGGAAAGATGGTTTATAGTTTCTATTCCTCTAATGAAACTATAATCATGAAAAGATTAGTATTATCGTAATTTGATTATCTTAATGGTAATTATTCACATGCATGGTTGAAAAACCTCCGTCCAATTGAGTTTGGTATCATCATCCATTAGATGAAGATTATGTGATTTATATATGGTTTCTATTGTTTTACAAGAACCCATCTGTGGATTTTCCCTTTGCGATGACTCAAAGGACAATATTTTTTTTATTTTGTCGATGCGATTTTCTTAAACGTACAAACCAATTAATATTGGTTTTTCTCCATCATTTTTATAAGATGTGAGAAAATAAATTGGCATATTCTCTAAATTTTTTGCCATTTTCAACCAATAATGGATGTATTTTTATTTTATTTTTTTCCAAAATCAATAACGACAATGAAATCTTAATTTATTTTTATTTTTTGCAAAAGATTCATATATGCCAATTGAAATTGGTTTCTCTATAAATCCTAGAGGGATGAGATGTCGTTAGCATATTTTTCATAATTGCAAACACCAATTGTTGTATTCCTAACGGATATTGAGCAAATTTTTCTTCTTCCTAATCTAATCTCCTAAATTAAGACCATTCAACTTGATGTTGAAATACAATAGGACACAAAAGATCAATGGGTGCGCACCCGGCTTGTTAGCCTAAATCATTAATTAGTCCTTGTACTGACTATATTGATCTTGATATTACTTTCTTTAAATGAAATAAAGTGTCTATAATTTCATTCTTAGGTGAATGAATATCTCGTCGGCCTTATAAGTCATTGGAGATTTATGTATTTCTTGCTCTAACCAACGAATCCATGGTTGATGTCAAATTTGTATGTCAAGAAGACTACAATTTTTAGGACAATTTCTTATGGCCAATGAAGTCATATAGTCCTACTGGTATTGTTAACATCCAGAAATTATTATAAGCATATGTCCTCGAATTAATCGGATAATACTTTACGAAATTTGTTTTTGTTTTTTATGAGATGAAAATATTTCGCCATAATCAGGGGGAGACTATACACTATCAGAAGCTTGTGTTAATTAACTTTAATGTTATATCAATTTCTCTCCCATCATGATCTAATCGATAAAGGCTGCCATATACGATTGGTGTGAAATTTCTCATTTTGGTTTTACTTAATCTTTGCCTCTTAAGAGGTAATCCAATCACATCTAGCAGATAAGTAGCGTTCTATAAGAAGCTATAGGTAGTGCTCCAATTGAGTGTACCGAATCCACATTCTCAAAATTCATATCTCCTCATTTGAATAATAGGAGATTATAACGCCCGTGAGCACTGGTACCAGTAAATTTTGAAATTTTTCAAAGTATGCATACATTTGGGAATTATGTGGGATGTAGTAAGCTATAAATTGTCGAATATTCGTTTATATTATTTTTGAAATAATAAATGATGGTGGTTGTGAACCCCGACCTCTGTAGAGGGATATCGACATATGTGATTGGTTGGCATACAATCCAAATTAAATTGGATTAGTTTCTCAATTAACGCAATTTTTTTTTGGATCCAAAACTTAACACTTTAAAAATGCCAAACCTATTAATTACAAAAATAGTGTAGTCATAATGCGTTATACGAGAAATTTCTCGTTGTAAAAACGATATGAGGGTTTTTCTTTTTGATTAGACCCTAGGATTGGTTCAACAATTGTTCTTTTTATAAGACACATTTAGCGTGGTAGTCCTTGAAGGACTCGCATGTGGTCGGAGAACATATTCAAATTTGTAATCCTTGTAGGATTCAAATTATATTCTGGTAGCCACTTGACTTTATTATGTCAAGTTAGCAATCCTTCATGTGTTTTTAGAAATTTGGTACAAAACCAAAAATCCGGATTAATTAGTTGATGCTATCAACTTTATGGGTCTCTTGAGGAGTCCTTAAAAACAAAAAAAATCCACGCTTTAGCAGCATGAATTCTATTTTTTTCTTTCTCAAAACTGCAGTTGGAATTATGCTAGCTTAAACTCGTCTTTGAAATAGACTAGAGTTATTTTTTTGATGCTTGTCTTTTGTAAAACTCATATTGTTGGGTTAGCATCAATATTTACGTCAAAAGTTGTACTCTTTTTCATTCGTTCAAATTTTGTCCCATGTGGTTTTCTTGACAAGGTTTTAACGAGGCAACTTCTTGTTGACATTTGATTTTCATTTAAAATGTTGATATTGTGCTCTTTTTCCTTCGTCCAAATTTTTCCCTATTGGGTTTTATTGGCAAGGTTTTAGTGAGGCAATTTAATTCAACATGATGGTCATCCAAGGGGGAGTCGTATCAATTTTGGTTGTTTAGTGGATGCCCACATTTGATTAAACTAAATCAACTTAATCACCTCCTAAGAATTTGGATTTCCTTCTCACAAATACGATTTTTGTTCCCGTGTGATAAGGTATCTTGGCACTTTATTGAAGAAACTACATCAACTATTTCTGCAAATCATCTCCGAGAATCTAGCAACCCAAGACACAAGTCGTCAATGTTTTTAAAGAAGCATAGAGACTCGAGAAAACTACTACTAGAAGACTAACACAAAAGAAGACTTCATCAAGTAGCAATTTTGTTGACGAAAGAAGAAGAATCTTCTGCATTCAAGAAATCTGTTCATCAAATTGGGAAGTCACGACTCAGAGATTTGCAAGCCAAGATTTAACTGAAGTACTCATCAGGGGGAGCGGCGCCATCATCAAAGGTGCATTTACTGGACTTATCGAGTTGTACTCTTTTCCCTTCGTCAAGGTTTTGTCCCACTGGGTTTTCCTTGTCAAGGTTTTAACGAGGCAACATATGCGTGTCCAACACTGTTAGAGTCTTTACATGCTCGTGCAATTTCAGGTTTTTCTCTTTTGAGTTTTCCTAGTATTTTTGTAATGACTTAGCCACAGTGGTCATCGGGGGAGTGTTATAAACCAAATATATATTTACTAAGATGCCCTTCGTGTCTAAGATTAGGGTTTACATATCTTGGGAACCAAGTCTTCTATCTATATAAAAAGAGGCTTAACCCATTGTAATTCTACAGATATTAATGGAATTCTCTATGCTTCTTCTCCCTATTTTCTATCTCCTTCTCCTTTTACAAGAGATTGAATAGATTAAAACTTATGAATTTTAAGTTATGAAATTTTGTTTTTGATTGACTTTTGTGGGATGATTTTTTTTTTTTTTTGAGAATATCTCTTGCAACGAAAATGAAGCACACAACCAAAATACTTCTAAAAAGGGGATTGCAAATCTGTTATATGAAATCATACTCAAAATCAAAGAATAAATCAACACTTTTAGTTCTGAAAGTATGAAAAGTCGGCAAGGTCTTCATCGCCGACCTCGCCGGCCAAAAGTGGCCGGCATGATCTTCATCGTCGACCTTGCCGACTTTTGTTTTTTGACATACAGGAGATGACATAAAAAATTTATTGGCCGGCAAGGTATTCAAGAAATACCCTTCCGGCTGTTTTTATCAACAAGGTATTCAAAAAATACCCTTCCGGCTGTTTTTGGCCGGCAAGGTCTTCAAAAAATACCCTGCCGGCTGTTGAAAATTTTTACAGTCGCCGCCATGGCTGTTATGAAAAGTCGGCAAGATATGCATGTCACGACCTTGCCGGCCGAAGACACAGAAATCATAAATTTCGATTTCTAACCTGATATAACAATCAAATCACACAACACAATGATGGGTTTAAGTTTAAACATCATTTATAGTCTTCTTTTCGCTGGTAGAGTCAACATTTTTTTTTGGAAAATCAAAGTTGAGATTTTTATATGAGTTTGGTTGATGGAAGATGAAGATGAAGAAGAAGAGAAGATTAAGAGTTGGTTAGTTTTTTAATTTTATGGTTAATGAAATTAAGAAATGAATTTATTTTTAAGATTTAATTATTTCAAGGGTATTAAAGTAAAATCACACTTTTTAATAATGACACACCATGTCCCTTCTCATTGGGTATACCCCAATTAGTTTGGGTATACCCCAATCTCGCCAGGTTATTTCCCTATAAGACCTTAAACATGTACATTCTTACCTATTATCCAGAGGAATTCTCCTTGTGGAATCTATATCAATTTAACATGTTCATGTCAGTATGAGCTCCTATGCATATTCCACCTAAAAACAAAATAAAATTATCCAAATTGCCTATACACACAACATTTACCAGATAGAAGCACAAGTAACCACAAGAAGTGCCCTTCAAATTTACGAGTCAATCATAAAATTTCAAAGAAAGTGGATGTACCAAGGAGGCACTTAATCGAGTGCACATCTTGACACCTTAAAAACATCCATCCCTAGGAGGTTCTCGACATGTATCAATCATGCAGATCATAGCCGCTTATCAATAGAAATGTAGGTCACCAAACAGGATTAGTCAAAGAATACGTTAGAATCGTTAGATCATATAATACAAGTGAACCCTAAAACAAAGGGTCGGATCTCCATCTCTTATCCCTTATAAGTAGCATAAGATTTTTACCTAATGGATCTCAACTGTGCCTCCCACTTCTATCTGCTAATAGCCAAAATGCCAACCCTAAATTATAGATCTATTCGGTGGTGGCGGGCAACATCACGAACACGAACAACAGCTGGCAAGCATTATGATATCTCCTCTCAAAATTATAATTTAGATAACCATTTCCCGGGAGAAGTTTCGGAAAGCACAAGAATTAATATGCTAGTTTCTTCATTTTTACTCTCACGGTTTCTTTATCTCCATAAGTTTATTATGTATGACCAATTTCCCAGTAAATAAATAAAATTATGATAAGTTGATTCCAGTTTTTTTTGTTTGTTTTCCTTTCATTTTTGATCTAATCAGATGTATTCTCTTTGGTTGAATTTCTTGAGATTACCTAATCCATCTTTAACTAGTCCCAATTTGTTTATTGTGAGAGTCGGTGGATGACCAGGAATATGCAAATTGCATCAGGAGTCTAGTCTTGTTTTAGTGTATATGTCTCTAGTCTAGTTATTATAAACACAGCCTCCTACAGCAACCTAACCGCAAATGCACATTATGACGGTCTCCTAAGCCACAAATCTAGTTCAACAATGAAATTATTTGGAAATCTCATATTGTCCGATTAGATGTTCAACAATGAAAGCCATGCCAATGCTTAAAATTATTTGGGCTCCATCAATGCCTCTTAGATTGACCTTCATACACAAATGCTGTGCTCCAATTGGATTGAAGAAAAAAACTTTTTCCAATTGGAAATCAACTCATTTCATTGCATAACAAGATATCAGTATCCGGTGCAATGAAAGAGCAACGAAGAGTTGCTCGCCATACTGAGCTTAACTCTTTAAGTTTCTTATTCAAAACGAAGAATTACACACCAAGATATCTGGTCATGAGGAAGCGTGCTTATTAAAAAAATTGACCTCATAATTGCACATTTTCTTCAGAGTTTGAATATTCAAATGAAGATTAACACAAATTCAAGTTACAAACAAGCTGATATGAGTATCCCTTCGCCACAAGTTCCTCTTGGTTACGCCAATAGTACCTTTTACCAACTCAAATTGCATCTGTCACCTTCGCAGTTAAGCGGCTTTTCTTGATAAACATTCTTCTTAAAATGGTATATTTATCACCTGCCGCAGTACTTTCTGGCGACACCAAAAATCATTCAATACTGCAACTCCAAGTTAGCTCGGATCATTCTCAGTCGAGTGGATTATCCATTTCATGAAATCGAAACTTGGGAATGGAAATCGAACTATTTTCCTTCAATTAGTAAATATTAAAATTTCACCACAAAAAGTTAAATAATACACAAGAATCGCTCCTTCTTCCATTAACTATAGAGATCACTAGGATTTACTATCTAACAGAGAGACCACAGCCAATCTAGTGAATTTATTAATTTTCATGGGTTGGAGAGTTGATTTACTCTTATTCTTTTGTGTTTTTAGTTTCATTTGAGAGGATATGAAGATGTCGAATCATGAGGAACCAGATAGCAACAAGTCACACCAACTGACATTTCTTAGAGCAGTTAGAATTGGTTGCAGCTAGAGTCCAACCAGGACATCATTCCGAATCATTTGAATCAAATTGACGAGTTCTTCTCTGCTTTTCTTATCGTTCAGGTGACATACTCTTATCTGTGGTTCACTAAAAAGGTTTCTTACAATCTCTTATGAATTCCCGGCATCCACTCACCATCACTGGCGCTACATTCTAATTAGCAGGACAAATAGGTCTGTAGGTGGACTACTACTATCTAACTGCAAGTGTGTGTGACCACAAAGCCCATTTGTAAATACCAGTGGCAGTAACGTAATAAGAACTACCCCTAGTTCACTTCTGTGTCCACTATTTACCCTAGTATATAATCAACTTTTGTAATAGGGCTTTCTTTCATTTTCTTCGTCTCTTCCTTGGTTTTCATTTTCACCGCCGCATCAGAACCATCACGGCTGATCATGGCTTTTGATGTGCATGATCAACAACAAAGAAGAAGATATGTACCAGCATAATGATATCTCCTCTCACGTATATATTTCCTCTACATTTAAGAGTAGAAAGTATAGGTGTGAGATGTCTTGTTAAGCACACACACACACCTATGTCTTGTTAAGCTTATAAACTCCTCCTTGTGGGGTTCTTTTCTTTGGTTTTAAGCTCTAGTGGGTATTCTTTGAAGTAGTTGGATTTTATTTTTCGGTGGTTTTTTCTTGTTTTCTCTGTATGGTTGCTCTAATGAGTTTGAATCCTAGTCCCTTGCTACTTCGGTCAGGCTTGGTGGGTATTCTTTCTTACTGGAGTTTGATAGGAATCTGATGTGCAGAGGCCTAGTCCCATGCTACTTCGGTCATGCTTGGTGGGTTCTCTTCTAATTAGGTTTTGATCAGCCGTGCTTTTTTCCGATTGGTTTCTTCTCTTGTTGGTTTTCATGGCGTCTCCGGTGAAGAGGTTAGAGATAGAAAAAAAATCTTTTCTGTGTACAAGACTTGATGGTTCCAATATAGAGATTGTGGAGAGAGGTTATGGTTTCTTTTGGAAAGCGTCTATGTCTTTTGAATCTATCTATATGTTAATTGGTTTTCTAAGACATCACTATAAAAAAGCGTCTGTTGCTTATGATCAGATCAAGTGTAATGAACAACAAGCGAGATGGTTCTTTGAGAGGCAATCAAATAGTAAAGGGGAGATAATCAGAGCCACCAGATTCTTATTCTCCAACAACAATGGTTCAAGGAAATCGTTTTGCTTTCCAGCAGGTAAGGATAGATGGGGATGGGAAGCTCTGGCAGCTAATCTAGATACTTTGGTAACTAAAAAGGTTTTTACATCGGACTATGCTCCATCTGCTTCAGATTTCCCTAAATGGGTGGAAAAACCAGCGGTAAAGATTAGCACAAAATTTGCCAAAACTCTCAATGATTCAGTTGAAGTGAAACAAGTCAATACTTTTACTACAACGTGGAATCCTGGTTACGAGAGAGACGAAATTGTAGATTTTGGAATTGTCTGTGCTACTTCAAGGTGGAACCCGGGATGGAGAAAAGTGGCTGCAGCGATCAAACAAAAATTGGGTTGGTCTCGCAACTTAAGTTTGAAACAAGTAGATTCCACTCACGCAATCTTTATTGCAGAGAATGATAATCAACTCCAACAAGTGATGCGTATTAAATGCTTCACATTCAATGCCAACAAAATCTCCTTTCAGAAATGGTCCTCAGATCAATCATCAGATGTACCTAAAATATTCTCTCAAAATCATATATGGCTAAGAGTAAAAGGGCTTCCTCTTGATTTATGGACAGAGGAATCATTTATTCAGATTGGTCTTAAATGTGGGAAGTTAACGGCAATATCAAAAGCTACCAGTGGGTTCTTCAAAATTTCTGAAGCTACAATTTGTATTACGGGGAAAATAGAGAGCATTCCGGCAGCCATTCAAATTACGCTTCAAGGAAGAGAAGTTTTTTTATTGATTGAAATTATCAAAACAGGGAACTTAGATAATATTATGTGCACTCTGGTCAACTCTTCAGAAAGATCAAAGGCCCCTTTTTCTCACAAGGATAGCATCAAAGAATCTCCATTCAAAGTTCTAGTTGAGAAGCATGATAAGATGAAGGGCAACAGGGAACCTGAATTCACTCCATCTCCGGTAACTGAGCTCAGGCAATCTAGGAATATTAATGGTGCTGCTTCATCGTCAGGAGGGCAGCAAAGTCCTGAATTTGAATTCTTAAAAACTATTCATTCGTCTAGTCCCATCAAGAAAGTGTTCAACATAGCTCAGAATACAGAACTTTTTGCAGTGCCTACAACTTGTTCAAAGCCTATACCGCCCTTGGTAGAGCCTATTAATGAGACAGAGACTAGTCATGAAGAAACATCTTCTCTCTTTGAGGTGGCAAATCTTGTGGCTCCATCTAAAGGAGGTTCTAGCCAGCTTCGAGAACAACATTCAACCCATCTGAATTCGTCATTTAATGCTGCAGCTAAGAATTCTGTAATCCTAGGAAGTCAATGTAACATGGGGTCTGATTCTATCTTGCTAGGAAAAAGAGTTATCAAGGAGTGTGTACTTCCCAAAGGTTTCTCTGTTAAGTCCAAGGGGTCTTGCGAAGATGCTTGTCTTATTTCTAGGGGTTCATATGC
This sequence comes from Papaver armeniacum, assembly GCA_023531295.1. NCBI lineage: Eukaryota > Viridiplantae > Streptophyta > Magnoliopsida > Ranunculales > Papaveraceae > Papaver > Papaver armeniacum. Next base: position 12,058 of record JAJJWW010008288.1, on the reverse strand, counting down.
AGCTTTGGATGGTGATCTAGAGAGTAGAGGACTTTTATTTGATTTGAGTCTAGGTTTAGGATCTTCCAGAATTGTTTCCAAATCAAGTTTCCTACCAACACGAAGAAGATTCTATGTGACTTGAATTTTGAACCTTTAGTGCAGGGAGACATGGCGTTACATTTGGGCTTAGAAGATGGGCCATCAAGTGCTCGTGGTTGTGATTTTTCTAACAGTCCAGCGATACCACTAGAAGTTTTTATCATGGGTGCGATTAGTAATATTCCCTTCTGGATGTGGACCTGGATATATGTCTGTACATGGTGCCCCAATAACATTAGAGGTGCCTAAAGCATCTAATCCCTATACAGAAATTGGGATAGATGAAAACGAAGTTGTAAGAGATGAATTTTGGAATCGGTGCAGAGATGATTTCAGTTGGCGAGTAAAAGGTAAATTGAAGATCAGAAAGGTTGTCTGTCACAGGAGATTCAAGCAAGGGAGGTTTTTAAAGTTTCTACTCCATGGATTGGCCGCTGAAGTGATGTCGGAAAAAGAAGAAGTAATTGCTGAGAAGGGCTCTTCGGAATGTCGGGAAGAGGATGAAGACGAGAGACGAAGGGTGGATGCTCGAAGAATCGTGGATACTCACATGGAAGCTTATATGCTGGAATCGAATTTCACAGGTAACATGTCTATTAAGGATCAACAAGGTGCTAGGGTTTTCTGTTCTCAATTTTTTGGGGATTCTTGGCTGGATGATAGGCATAGTCAAAATTTCTTATTATCTCCTCAAATTGAATTACATATAGAAGAGAAATTAACTAGTGAGATTGTTAGATTTAACTGGAAGAGTTATTTTGATAAAGAAGAGGGAGGTGATTGTTTTTAATGGATTTTAACATCATAAGTTATAATATTAGAGGTTTGGGGACGGAAGGTAGAGATACTGCTATCAGTTCAATTGTGAAACTTGAAAAAGCAGCTGTGATTTTTATTCAAGAAACAAAAATGGAGAATATGAATGATTCTATAGTGAGAAGTCTTTGGGGTTTAGGGATGCATCAATGGACTTCAGTGAATTCGATTGGAGCTTCTGGGGGGATGCTAACAGTGTGGGATGAAGCTATTTTCAATTGTGTGGAGGTGTTTTCTCAATCTCATTGTCTTTCTGTCAGAGGCACCAGGATTTGTGATGGTTTTGATTGTGTTCTTACAAATGTGTATGGTCCAACGGGTGATGCTGACAGAACAAGAATTTGGTCTGAACTTGATGAGGTGAGAGCAAAGTGGCCTGATTTAGCTTGGTGTATAGGCGGGGATTTCAATGTTATTAGGGTCTCGTCTGAGAAAAATACCCCAAGTGATTCAGACGTAAATATGAGGCGGTTTGATTATTTTTTGCGAAGACACGAGTTATGCGACTTGCCGCTGAATGGAGGGCTATATACTTGGACAAATATGCAAACTTCTCCTATTTTATGCAGGTTGGATAGGTTTGTTGTTAGTGGGGAGTGGGAGGATAATTTCCCTTTATTGGCGCAATGTGTTCTCACCCGGACGGTATCGGATCACTCTCCTCTGTCCCTAAGAAGCGGAGGTATCGTATTCGGTCCTTTTCCTTTTAAGGTTGATATTTTCTGGTTAGAGCATCCGAAGTTCAAAGAGATGATGTTTTTTTGGTGGAATTCCATGGTTTTTGAGGGTTCTCCAAGCTTTATCTTTGCTAAGAAATTGCAAATGTTAAAGTCAGTTTTAAAGGGTTGGAGTAAAGATGTTTTCGGCAATTTGGATAAGAAGCTGCGGGAACTGGAAGTGCTGATTGACATTCTAGACAAAAAAGAAGAAATTGCTGGTCCCATTTCAGATATGGAGTTTTTAGAGAGGGCTTGTCATCGACGGCAGTACAATGAAGTGCTAGTTCTGATTGCGAGGAGATGGAAGTTAAGGTCTAAAATTCGTTGGCAGGTAGAAGGGGAAAGGAACACAAAGATTTTTCACAAAATTGCCAATGGGAATAGAAGAAAAAATGCGATATTTAAATTGAAGGTAGGTACTGAAGAGGTTGTATGTCAAGATAGAATTAAGAAAGAAGTGATTGATTTTTATGAAAACTTATATTCAAGAGATCAGGAGGAATCAGTTGATTTGGATGAGCTCTCATTTGCCAGTATTTCAGAGACAGAGAGGTTATGGCTTGAAAGAGAAATTACTGAGGAAGACATTCTTACGACTATCAAATCGTTCAAACTATGTAAGTCTCCGGGGCCCGATGGTTTTCCGATTGAATTCTACAAAGTTTCTTGGGATGTTATAAAAGAGGACTTTATGAAAGTGGTGGAAGAATTTAATGAGAATGGGGGTGTCAATCGGGCGCTTAAATTGCACTTTTCTGTCTTTGATTCCGAAGAAGAATGAAGCAAAGAGTTGAAGGATTTTCGACCTATTAGTCTGGTTAGTACAATTTATAAAATCTTATCTAAAGTTCTCTGCGAAATAGATTAAAGGTGGTTATGCCACAACTGATATCTCAATCGCAAGGTGCTTTTTTAGCGGAAAGACAAATTTTAGATGGAATATTGATTGCAAATGAGCTTATTGACTCGGAAGGAAAGAAGGCAAAGAAGGGATTGTGTGCAAACTTGATATGGAAAAAGCCTATGATCATGTTCTTTGGGGATCAGTTGATAGTGTGCTTAGGAAAATGGGGTTTGGTTGGAAATGGAGAAGATGGGTTCATTATTGTATTTCTACAGCTAGGTTTTCAGTCATTATCAATGGAGCTGCAAAGGGTTTTTTTAAAGCTTCTCGTGGGCTCCGGCAAGGAGACCCACTCTCCCCATTCTTATTCTTACTGGTGGCTGAAGTCTTTAATAAGCTCATGTTCAAGGCAAAGGCCGGAGGATTCCTTAAAGGTTTCTATGTAAAGGAAAACGGAATGGAAATCTCTCATCTTCAATTTGCTGACGACACAATTGTGTTCTTGGATGCAAAGGTGGAAGAGGTTCAGAAATTAATGGAGGTGTTAGAGACGTTTAAAGCTAAAACAGGGCTGAAAGTCAACCTCGCCAAAAGTTCTATGATGGGCATAGGGGTTCAACAGGAACGTATTCAAGAATGTGCTGGATTGGCAAGGTGTGGGGTGGGCAAGTTTCCTATTTCCTATCTTGGGATTCCAATAGGGGGTTCTACTAGAGTAAAATCTGTTTGGAATGCTGTTCTTGAGAAAATGTCTTTAAGACTAGCTCCATGGAAGAGAAAGTATCTCTCAAAAGCCGGAAGGATCGTGCTCATCAATAATTCGTTAGCTTCTATTCCTTTGTATTATTTGTCATTATTTCAGATACCTTCTTCAGTGGCGAAGAAATTAGAAAGATTGATGCGGAACTTTCTTTGGGGAGACACTATTAATAAGAAAAGGCTACATTGGAGGTCATGGAAAAAAGTTTGTGTTCCGAAGAGTGAGGGTGGCCTTGGGATAAGAAATGTGAAGACGATGAACGCTGCTTTATTAACTAAATGGTTGTGGAGATATGGAGAGGAGAAGTCTAGTTTATGGAGAAAAGTGATATATGAGAAATTCGGTGGTGTTGAAGAGGGGTGGTTACCTAAAGATTCAAAGACAACTTATGGATGGGGATTATGGCGTGGTATTCTTAACCAATCTGCGCTTCTTAGAAAGGGGTCAAAGATTTCAGTTGGAAGAGGAAACAAAACAAATTTTGGAATGATGTTTGGTGCCATGAGAAGACTCTTAAAGAGTTATTTCCAAAATTATGGAAAATTAGTAGGAGGAAAGAGGCTTCAGTTAAAGATATGAGTAGCGACAATGGGAATGGATCGTGTTGGAACATTGATCCTTGCGGAAGACTCAAGGACCAGGAAATTCTAGAGGTTATGGAGTTTTCTAGACTTTTAGATAGCCAAGGAGCGCTTGCTGAGAACGACGATAAACGGAGTGGAGTTGCAATCAAAAGGTACGTTTTCTGGTTAGTTCTTGCTATGCTTGGTGATGCATGATCGGGGACAGAGTATTCCTCCTAAATTTCCTTCTAAGTATGTTTGGAACAAGATAATTCCTCCTAAAATTAGTTTTTTGGTTTGGGCTGCTGCTAATAGAGTTGTTCCTACTCTATCCATGTTGTCAAGAAGGGGTATGACTGTTGTGAATCTGTGTGCTTTCTGCAATAATAGTGAGGAATCAGTTGAGCATTTGTTCCTTAACTGCTCTTTTATTAGGAAAATTTGGGACCATTTTTTACAGCAACTGGGATTTGGTTGGGCTCATCCAACAACAGTTATGGAATTCTTATGGAAGTGGAAATTGAAGATTTCGACCAAGCCTCTTATCTTTCTGAGATATTGTTTGCCTTTCGCGATATGGTGGGTAGTGTGGTTGGAAAGAAACGATATTCTAATAGAAAAGAAACAAGGTCGAAAAACTTTACGCTCTCTTATTATTGATATCAAGTTGTTGTTGCTTAGTTGGTCTATTAATGTTGATTCTTTTAAGAACATCAAACTTGATGATTTCATTTTTGATTGGGTGAATTTGTTTAGGGAGTAGTTGTTGTAAACTCTCTATTCATATTTCTCCATGTATCTTCTAAGGGTGCTATCTTGGCACTCTTTCTCTTTTATTTAATCTTATCTTGCCTTTTTCAAAAAAAGATGTCTTGTTAAGCTTCCTTTAAGCTAGGGTCTAATACGTAGCAGTATCGCCCAAAAGGAAAGGTTCTTAATTTTCTCTCATTGGGAAGTATAAGCATGAAGTCTGAGTCAAAAACCTGGATCTGAAATTCAAAATGGGTGACTATACACGTTGTGTTGCTACTTCCTGCAATGCACGGAGAACTGGATTATGTTGAAAGTATGATCAGTGAAATCAAATTGCTACCATGGGGTAGTAATTCCCAGTGCTTCCTAACAGCTTCTAACTACACAAGTGGTGGTAAAATATTATAAATAATCTTGAAGTTGTAGGTGTTTGGTCTTGTTTTCAATAGATTTAATAAGAGCTCATACTAGTTATAATTTCAATTCAGTCTGTTTTTAAGTTTCAAGAGTGAGATTGGTAAAATGGAATCCTACAGTTTATTTTTAGAGTACTATCTATAGTGACTTTTGCTAGTGAATTTATTAATTTCTCATGGGTTGGAGAGTTGGATTTACTCTTATTCACTTTTCTTTTGTGTTTTTAGCTTCATTTGAGAGGACATGAAGATGTCAGATCATGAGGAACCAGTTAGAAACAAGTCACACCAACTGACATTTCTTAGAGCAGTTAGAATTGGTTGCAGCTAGAGTCCAACCAGGACATCATTCCGAAGCATTTGAATCGAACTGACGAGTTTATCTCTTCTCGTCTTATCATTCAGGTGGCATACTCTAAACTAGTTCCTGTCTTGTTGAACTTCAAGGACAGACTGAACTTTTTTTAAATTCGTAAGCATTACCTTAATTTTTATTTTGTCAGTCTACGCTGTTGTGTGTTTGTTTCCGGGCACAACAACTGAATATTCCAATGTTTTAATCAGTTGGCAGTGCTAATTGATGGAATCTTGTACGCTTCTGGTTATCAAACCACTGATATTGACTGGTATTTGTCATAAAATCATTTGAATGCAGAACCTCAATTGACACAAAAGAAACTTTTGGATGTCAGCAACAGGGAGCATGAGAACAATTGATGGAAGCATGTTTACAGATTGATGTCGAATCATTAGCAGTTTATCAAACCTCTGCAGCAACTTTTCAGACCTCGACTCAGATACAGATTATGTCATTTGTTTTGGTCATACACGCGCAGAGATAGGTTTACATGTATAACCACTTTATGAAGTGTTTTGATTACATTCTATAAACAGCTTGGAGGGAAAGCTGGACCAAGAGCAACTCCAAATAAATTCTTAGAGAAGGATTCTGCAGGTTGCTTTTCTTGAACTCCAATGTCTTTACATGGGGAAGTTTTACTGCAGCCAAATTTCGTTGCAACTTGTGTTTCCCATGTCCCTTGGGTGTCAGCGAATGTTACTTGACTAATTTGCTAGTAATGATGCTGCTTTTGATCGTTTACCTGGTTAGGACATCCTTCATTACCCGGACACTATTTTTGATCATTAAATATCGGATTCACTGTAATTTGTTTAAATACTACTCATTTAAAGAATCCTGTACTTGGCCAAAGATTTGATTCTCAATCCTTCAACTTCTAAATCATGAGCTAAACTCCCAGTGCTGCAGGTTAAATAAAACGCTGACAATGTATTCGAATGGGTGAATTAGTGGCAGGGCATCGTCCAGTCTTAATACCAGCAATCAAACTTCAACATCAAACGATTTCCCAATGGTACTGTACTGTATACTGAGGCCGATTCCGTGCTTCGTCTCATGGGCCATTTAGTGGTCCTATAAGGCTTAGGGTTCACTAGAAAATGAATATTTCCTCTCTCTCTCATATATAAAGAAAACTACACCAAGCATTCTGTCTCTGATTAGAGTAAACCATTCAGCCTTCACCGAGAAGGTCCATTCCCCTTTAGTGAATTCACTATTGATAATCTCATGAAGTTTTGAATCAACCATAAGCCTCCTTCACAAGTGAATGAATTGATCCATCTTTGCCTTTATAAGTCTCCTTAATTGTAATGATATTTTTCGATGATTTCGAACTCCCCAAATTTCGTAGGATTTTGCTTGAATAGAGCATTTTAGAGCGTTATCTCCAGATTGAAGTATCGTACCTCGACCTCCCCCATTAGATTTACGGTGGCGTTTCCCGGAAACAGTTTGCCATTGAGAATCCATCTCTACCTCAGCTCTCTTCCATAGTCTTCATTTTCACGGCCGCCTCAACATCACCACCACCACCATCACGGCTGATCATGGCTTCCGATGTCCATGATCAACAACAAAGAAGATATGTACCAGCATAATGATATCTACTCTCGCGTATATATTTCCTCTACATTTATGAATTCCACCATTTGCCTACATCACTTCGTGAGCAAGAGAAGAGCTTCGTTATGGCAGAATCTTCTTCGAATTTCAGCTTTATCTGGCGGGAATACCAACAAGCCTTGCAAGTTAATATGATTATTCCACAAACCAGTTTTGGTTAGATCGATATTTAGATAACTCGATTTCAAATCTTCTAAATGAAATTGCAGGCTACATCTCGGATCTCAGATGGTCTTTGTGTATGACAAACAAACTAGATGCTAGGTAAGCAAATCATCTTTGGTTTATTGACAATAATTAGTAGCTTCTTTATTTTTTCATGATACTGAGATTTTCTACCTCTAAATATTTGTAGGGTTTTCCAGCTGCAGTGAAGCAGCAACTTTCTACAAGTTTCTGTTGAGTAATGTAATGTAATGTAATGTAATGTTTGTAGTGTAATAGGAGTGTCAACTCCACATTTAGTTAGTGTGTGTAGGTGTGTGGCACACATGCTTCTCTAGTCATATATTGACTAATTAAGAAAGAGAATGTAATATGTTTTGAGAAAATGAAATAGAAGAGATAGAGAGGAAATACTTCCCCATCTCCATTTCAACCAAAATCAATCAAATATATTCAATCAAATTACAACAATTGGTATCAGAGCTTAGATCTATATAGATTTGATCTTGGTGAGTAAAAAAATCAATTTCTACCCATTAAATCAAAAAAATCAGCAACATTTAAAGTTTTCAAAATCTAGATCTAGAAAAGAGAAACCCAATTTCTTCAATCAATCATCAACCAAATCAATGGCAAGTAGTAGTAACTCAAGTTTCTACATTCAACAACCTTCAATACCACTTTTTCATGGAGAAAATTATGATTTTTGGGCCATCAAAATGAAGACCTTGTTCATGTCACAAGATGTGTGGGAGATTGTACAAAATGGGTATGATGAAGTTGAAGATACATCAAATCTAGAACAACCCCAAAAGGATTTACTTAAGGAGAGTAGAAAGAAGAATGCAAAAGCATCCATGTACATTCAACAAGGAGTTGGAGACACTATTCTACCAAGAGTAATCCACTTTCCTATAGCTAAGGAAGCTTGGAATATCCTTCAACAAGAGTATGGAGGTAATAAGAAGGTAAGAGAATTGAAATTACATTCATATAGAAGAGATTTTGAGAATCTAAAAATGAATGAGAATGAATGTTTGAATGAGTTTTCTTCAAGAGTTGTTGAAATTGTTAATAATATGTTGATGTGTGGTGAGAAGATGGAAGAAAGAAGAATTTGTGAGAAGATATTGATTTGTTTGCCGGAAAAATTTGAACCCATTGTGGCGGTTTTAGAAGAGACTAAAGATTTCTCTACATTAAAGTCACAAGAATTATGGGCTTCTTTGAAGGTGTATGAACAAAGGGTGTCGAGGCACTCGGAAAAATCAATTGAAAGTGCATTTCAATCAAAATTGAACTTGAACTCAAAAAATTCAGCAATGAAGCAAAGTGGGTACAAGGGCGATTCTTCATCTAGCTTCAAAGGAAAGGGAAAATGGAAGAAAGGAGGAGCTAATTCCAACAACTACACAAAGAGTGATTCGTCTCAAATACCAAGATGCAATTTTTGCAAGAAGAATGGTCATTTGGAGAAGAATTGTTGGAACAAAGGAAAACCCCAATGTCGCAATTGCAAGAAGTATGGACATTTGGAGAAAGATTGTAGATACAAAGAAGATGAAGAACAAGCCGGTAGAGCGGAAGAAAAGAAGAAAAACAAAATTTGTTTTATGCTTGTCAAAGTGCCATGGTGACTTCAAGAGTGAAGTTTGGTTTGTAGATAGTGGTTGTACAACTCATATGTCCGGTGTGAAGAGCTTGTTTGTTGACATGGATACATCCATAAACTCTCTAGTGAAGATGGGAGATGGAAACATGGTTCAAGCTAACGGAAGAGGTACAATTTGCGTGCAAACTATCAATGGAGCAAAATACATTAGAGATGTGTTATATGTTCCGGATTTGGCACAAAATTTGCTTAGTGTTGGGCAACTTGTGGAGCTTGGGTATGCGGTTCATTTTGAAGATGGATATTGCACCATTTATGACAAGAAGCACAACAACAAGAGACAAGTCATGAAGAGTATCAAGATGGAGAAAATAGAAGCTTTCCAATTATCTTTGAAAAGGAGAAGAATGTTGCATTGAGGATGGAAACCATTGATGAAACATGGTTATGGCATAAAAGACTTGGGCATTTGAATTTCAATAGTCTCAAGTTACTTTCCAACAAGAACATGGTGCAAGGACTTCCACAACATATCAACCACAAAGATGGAGTATGTGAAGGTTGTGCACTTGGGAAGCAACATCGCCAACCATTCCCAAAAGGTGTAGCATGGAGATCAAATGAACTTCTTGGTTTGGTACATACCGATGTGTGTGGACCAATGAAGACACCAACTCATGGAGGTAATAGATACTTTATCTTATTCATTGATGATTTAAGTCGTATGACTTGGGTGTACTTCATGAGACAAAGTCCGAAGTTTTTAGCATCTTCAAGAAGTTCAAGAGCCTTGTTGAAAAGCAAAGTGGTCACTACATCAAAGTTTTAAGAAGTGATAGAGGCAAAGAATACAACAACAAAGAGTTTGATAAATTTTGTGAAGATGAAGGCTTGGAAAGGCAACTAACAAGTAGGTTATACTCCTCAACAAAATGGTGTTTCCGAGAGAAAGAACCAAACCGTGATGGAGATGGCGAAGTCCATGCTTCATGACAAGGGTATGCCTAAAGTGTTTTGGGCCCGAAGCCGTCCAACACCTCCGTCTACTTGATGAATAGGTGTCCAACAAAAGCCGTATGGGATAAAACTCCTTTTGAAGCATGGAGTGGGAGAAAGCCATCGGTAAGACATCTCAAAGTTTTTGGTAGTGTGTGTTATTCTCAAATTCCAAAGGTGAAGAGAACAAAGCTTGATGAAGCAAGTGAGAAGTGTATATTCATTGGCTATAGCCTCCAATCAAAAGGTTATAGGTTGTTTAGCTTGAAGAACAACACAATGATTACAAGTCGTGATGTGTTGTTTGATGAAGGGCTTCATGGAATTGGGAAGAAGGTAAAATTGAGAAGAGAACCATTATTGTTGATGAAGAGCAAGAAAATTCAGCAACAAATGAAGTAGAAGAAGGTGAAGAAGATGAGGAAGAACTACCTCAAACACCACCAAATACAAGACAAGGAGCATCTCCAAGTATGTCTCCAAGTACTAGTGCATCAACATCACCACCATCGGTACCAAAGAAGATGCATAGGTTGAGTGAAGTGTATGAAAGATGCAACTATTGTGTGGTTGAACCGGAAAATTTTGAAGAAGCATCAAAAGAACCGGTTTGGATAAAAGCCATGGAAGAAGAAGTTTTTGTCATTGACGAACGATACATGGGAGAAGGTAGCAAGGCCAAGTGACAAAGAAGTTATTGGCGTGAAATGGATCTACAAGGTGAAGTACAATGCGGATGGAACGGTTCAAAGATACAAAGCAAGGTTGGTGGCAAAGGGCTACTCACAACAACCCGGTATCGACTACAATGAAACTTTTGCACCGGTTGCTCGTCTTGACACCATTAGAGCCGTGATTGCTATGGCTTCCCAAAAAGGTTGGTTACTTTATCAACTTGATGTCAAATCGGCATTTTTGAATGGAGAACTCCATGAAGAGGTTTATGTAGAACAACCACAAGGTTTTGTGGTGGAAGGAGAAGAGGACAAAGTATACAAGTTGAAGAAAGCTTTGTATGGCCTCAAGCAAGCACCAAGAGCTTGGTATAGTGAGATAGATGGATACTTCAAAAGGCAAAACTTCAACAAAAGCAAGAGTGAGCCTACACTTTATGTGAAGACTAAAGGTACGTCTATTCTCATCGTTGCCTTGTATGTTGATGATCTTATCTTTACGGGTAATGATGCTCATATGATAGAGCAATTCAAGAGAGAAATGATGATGAAATATGAGATGAGTGACATGGGTTTGCTCAAGTACTTCCTTGGTATAGAAGTTCATCAAAGTGAAGATGGAGTGTTCATTTCTCAAAGCAAGTATGCCGAAAAGGTGTTGAAGAAATTTGGTATGCTTGGTTGTAACCCCACATCTACACCACTTGTAGTGAATGAGAAACTCAAGAAAGATGATGGAGGAAGAAAGGTTGATGAGACTTACTATAGAGGTCTTATTGGAAACTTGTTGTACCTTACACATACAAGACCCGACATCATGTTTGCTTCAAGTATGCTTTCTAGGTTCATGAGTTCACCTAGTCATTTACATCTTGGCGCGGCAAAGAGGTTGTTAAGGTACATACAAGGAACAATGAATCTTGGAATCATGTATTCAAGAAATTTGGATGTCAAATTAGTTGGCTATTGTGATAGCGACTTGGGAGGGTGTATTGATGACATGAAGAGTACATCGGGTTATGCTTTCTTCTTGGTTCGGGTATATTCACATGGGCATCGAAGAAGCAAGAAACCGTAGCTCAATCCACGGCGGAAGCGGAGTACATTTCGGCATCAATAGCTACATCTCATGTTGTATGGCTAAGAAGAATCATGGAAGACATTCAAGAGAAGCAAGAAGAAAGCACCGTAATCTTTTGTGACAACAAATCGGCGATTGCTATGTCCAAAAATTCGGTTGAGCATTGTAGAGCAAGGCACATCAAACTCAAGTACCATTTCATTCGAGAAGCGGTTGAAGATGGTGAGATAGAACTCAAGTATTGCAAGACGGAAGACCAATTGGCGGACATATTCACCAAGGCACTTCCCAAAGGAAAATTTCAACATTTCCGTGAACTACTAGGAGTAGAAGAACATCACATTAAGGAGGAGATTGTTGAGTAATGTAATGTAATGTAATGTTTGTAGTGTAATAGGAGTGTCAACTCCACATTTAGTTAGTGTGTAGGTGTGTGGCACACATGCTTCTCTAGTCATATATTGACTAATTAAGAAAGAGAATGTAATATGTTTTGAGAAAATGAAATAGAAGAGATAGAGAGGAAATACTTCCCCATCTCCATTTCAACCAAAATCAATCAAATATATTCAATCAAATTACAACAGTTTC